>VWZO01001413.1:673213-706649 GCA_013396975.1 Bucco capensis | reverse complement strand
GGGGGGGGGAGAGAGAGAAGGGAAGGAAATAAAGCTTTTTTAAAAAGATCTGCATTTCCTTATGTGACTGAGATCTGTGCTAGGACTTTCAGAAGATCTCTTAAACTGTGCTGGACTTCTTGTCATTTCCATACAATATCCAATGAACACATATGGTACATTAAATAGTGAATTTAGAGTGTATGCTATTGTAGTGGTAAAAGCTACAGTTGTCCAAGAAAAGTCATAAAACTGCAAGCAATGTAAAAATATTTGGAAAATGCAGAGTTTTTTATTGGAAAGCCGCTCTAATTTACCCTGAATTATCAGTAAAAAAGGAAGTTAAAAAGAAGTTTCCTGAGAACTAACACACTTAGAAGGTTTGCAGGCCACTGATGGATGTAAACTAGACAGACAGGTAGCTGCTGGCCTTGTTTTACAAAGGAGAGGCAGGAGGTTGATGAAGTGATCTCCCATGGTCCCATCCCCCAGAATAATTTTGTGATTCTATGGCTGATGAGATCACAATAAAGAAACAGGGAGACATGAGTCTAACATTTTAAAGGATTTTACTGAGAAACATAAAACAGAAATTGGAAGAAAACACTTAGAAGTTAAAACACTGAAAAAGAAAAAGAAGTAGTAAGAGACAATCATAACATTTTAGTCGTCACACCATTTTACTATGGTATTATTTTTAAAGAGCAAAATAATATCTCAGAAAATTCTCTTAGCTTAAAAGTGGTTATTGATATGCTAAGCCAAATTCCTACCAAAAAGCAGGTCTTGTCTAGAGCTTCACGTATTTGTCTAAGATATCAAATTATATTGTCTTGAAAGGATAAGCTTTCCTTCCCTTACACAAAAAGAACAACATAGTCATGACTATCAAATCACCTAGGAAAGGACAGCTTGAATATAACAGATTGCAAATCTCCCACAAATCTCTTTTCATGTGGGACAACTCCTTTAAACTCTGGAAATGATTCCTGAGGGAAGACTGGATAAAAGTGGACAGTTTCAATTCCACTTCTCAGTCTTTTAGTGTGAGCTGCACTTTTATCTTATCTGCATAGACTTTGATTTCCCTGCTGGTTTTATTTCTTTGTTTATGATTACTTATCATTTATAATCTATATATATGTAAGCAGAATTCATGTTCTAGAAAGGTTTTGACAAGGTTTTTTTGGTAATATTTTAAACTTTTCTCATTTGCACTGTATTCTCTGAATTTGCTTTGAATGTATTTTGTCAGGAAAAAAGATAGAAAGGTTAATAAAACCTTACATTAAGTTACAGTAGGAAGAAAGCAAAATAGAAACTAGAAAGAGAGGAGGAGGAAATAATAGAAAATTGGTAGAAGTTAATGTTGCTGATAAGTAAATCCATGGCAGTTTAGGAACTTTTCTATTGCTATTGATTTTACATAGAAGGCTTACAAATGCTGTAGTGATGGGGCAGAAGAAAATCTGAGTTGTTGAGAAAAAGGTGAGCAGGATAACTGGAAAAGAATGAACTTGGTGAAGACAGCTGACAAAAGCTTACAAGACTTAATGAAAAGAATTAAAAATAGAAACAGCTGGTGGGAATTTGAAAGAGCCGAACTGAGAAAGTAAAGTATAGAAGGAAAGGTACTCAGAAAAGGAAACAAGCAGTAGATAAAGAAGATAATTTCATTAAACAACATAGCATTCTTCTTCCTTTAAGTAAAATATGTAAGGTAAGTATATAATTAATATAGCATTAGTTATAGCATAAACCCATAGAACAATGCAAATGCACATATAAAGTAGGCTATCAGAGATATTCCATTTTAGGGTAGAGCTTCATTGCCAGCTACTTTTTGGTTTAAATTTACAAGATGTAGTAAATTTACTTTGTCTATAATGTGATATATTGCTTATTCAGTCAAAATTCAATAAAACATGGAATTTGCCACTGAGATACACACGTACAGAAACTGTATTGCATCAGATTTGAAGGAAACTGAAGGACCACATCATTTATTTATTCAGGGATTTAATATTTTCTTATGGATTCCTTTCCTCTGATTCCAAGACTGCTTTCATTTTGATGGCAGAAGTCTTCTCTCTGTGATTTTTGCTTCCTCCTGATACCTCTGTTATTTAGCCCAAAATCTGTCAGATTTGCTCCCTTTTGGGTTACGCTGTGTACACATTCATGTCAGCACTTTCTTTCTCATAGCTTTACTATTCTGAGGACTTCCATCATGTCTTTTGTTTTGTTTCAGTCCCAACTCTCACAGCTCCAAGATATGGAACTTCCTATAGGCTTTGATATCAAACTTAGAACATGCTTTCTGGTATAATCACAGTATCGCAGTATGTCAGGGGTTGGAAGGGCCCTAGAAAGATCATCTAGTGCAACCCCCCTGCCAGAGCAGGATCACCTAGACCAGCTCACACAGCAATGTGTCCAGGCAGCTCTGCAATGGCTCCAGACAAGGAGACTCCACAGCCTCCTGGGCAGCCTGGGCCAGGGCTCTGGCCCCTGAACTGGAAAGAAGTTCCTCCTCATGTTAATACTAAACCTCCTGTGATCCAGCTTGCCTCTTGTCCTAACATTGGATAACATCAGTCTGAACAAGCTCTCTAAAGAGGCTTGCTGCCTGCCAGGGGACCACATCCATGATATCACACAGAGACACCCAGACCTGGTAAAGCCAGAGGATTGTCATCCATTCCTACTTCCTCACATAGGGTCAAATGAGTGCAAAACTCACATTGTGCAAACGAAGCCCTGAGCAACCTGATCTGGTAGAGCGTGTCCCCGGCCTAGGGCAGGGGGATTAGAACTAGGTGATCTTTAATGGCCCTTCCAACACATGGATGCTGGGTTCTAAATCTCTCTGCCGTCTCTGTCAAAAAAATTAACATTTTTTTTCTCTTCATAAATGTGATTTTATATTCCAATGCTCTGCTTTTCAAAAGAGTGATAGGGAGGGAAATAGAGCCAAGCACAAAAAAATCCACTGTCATAAGAATTTATGCAGAAGAATACCAAAACAAGTGTCACAGTCACCTACAGAAGTTGCTTCTAGTCCATCCTGGATTTTACAGTTAGGAAACAAGTGTTCCCTATCTGGATTTGCATCACACTTCTAAACTGTCTAACAATCTCTTCAATGAAAAAATAGAAACCACTACTGAGCTTCCCTTAGATTCCCAAACTTTCATTTTCTCTGTTGTTCAGTTTTTTCCTCCAAAACACTTTTCTGAAATACAACTTCAGGGCTTTTTTTGTTTTATATTTTAAGTCCCCAAAATTTAGGTTTTTTTATACAAACTCATAAACAAAGTTATTGTCTTTAGAGATGATATTATACTAATTCATGATGGTTTGATCTGCTTAAATCAGGAAAAAAGCTGTTAGCTTAGAGTTTATGAAGTGCAACTGTAATTTTAACTTGTAATTTCCAGCTTACAGAAACAAACCCCACATACATAGAGAGAAACATCCCATCTTACTCTACTTAATAAGGTGGCTTTGCCAAAAAAAAAATCTGGCTAGCACTACTTTTTTCAGTTTAACTGGCAAAATCAACATATACAGTAAGTACTGGTGAGGAGAAGACTCTTTTGTAGAGGCAGAATGTTATCATAATGCTTTGTTGGATTTTTTTTTTTTAATAGAAATTTCCCAAAGAGTTAGACCAGATGGGTGTTAAGTCAGTTCAAACTTAGAATGTTTGGCAGTTTAATAGCTGATCAATGTAGATGGATTGCTTCTGAGGTTGTAACAGTAAGATAAATAATAAAATAAATATTCAAATTAGCAAGAAAATAGAGAAATCATTCTACTAACTCATGAACTAAATACTTCTGAATTCCTTACCAATGAACAGTAAAACTCTTTTACTGTGGAGAAACGAGCCATGAAACATCATCATTAACACAAAGATAAAACATTCAGGTTTTGATGAAAACAAGGGAGATTTTGCTTTTATAATGTGTACTTGAATTAGAAATGTGCCAAAGATAAGGAAAGTGAGCAGCCAGATTCTCCACTGAAGTATTAAAACATACCTCCTACTCATTACAATGGGAACTAAAGCAGTTTTTATATAATCAGAGCATCATGGGAAGTTTCCAACCTCCATGTGTGAAATTCTTAAAGCATTCTCAATAGACAAAAGAGAATAGTACAACAAAAAAACCTGCAGAGTAAAAGAAATAACTGCTGTTTTTCTCATATATTATCTAGAGAATATGATCAGTATATATTTTTATATGTGATATAACACTTATGATCAAAATACACGTTTTCAAAACCAAAGACTTTGGTAATTACCAGCTATATCAGACTTTCTAACTTCTCTGCTTTCTTATCACAGTGATTTATCTATTACATTGGACTCTCAGGATGGAAGCAAGCTGTGTTTGTTATATGCTCCAGCCAGTCACTGGAGGGAAGTGGGTATCTTATTTGCTGCAGGTCTCAGTGGCTCCTGTTGCCCCAGTATTATTTGCCCTCCATCCATCAGCTTCACAAATGCTTTCATGTGCAAACAGGGAGGATTTTAGTATAAATTGTGCAACTGCAAGCTTGCAAAAGCTGTGCTTCAGGGAATGATAAGAAATTGTCAGCAAATCAATTTATAATCCACAGGTCATAATTATTCTCAACTTTGTTTGTCACTTTCCAATACCAGATGAGAACAAAGCAATAAGAGCAGCTTAATCTGAAAGAGGCAAATGGACCAGCAGGCATTTAGAGCTATGAGTGATTCACCACAAATAACCTCAGCAACTGAGAGAAGAGGAATAGAAGGCAGAGAGGAGGGAAGAGAGGCAGGAGAGAGGAGAGGCAAAAAAAGAGGACTGAGGACTTTATGGAAATATATGCTGTTTTCAATTAAATGGGATGAGATTTTAAGTATTCTGACATGTTTGAAGGAAATGTCATTAACAAATGCCATGCTTGATCTGTTATTGTCAATTGGCAGCCAACTAAATATCTACTATTTTGGAGTTGGACTGAACTAGATATTCTTGCCAAGGTGCAAGCAGATTAAAGCTGATCTTGCATAAATGTGGGTTTTTTTCCCCTAAAATTGATACTTTATTGCTTCCTCAAAATCACTGTATAGCACTATAGGACTTTACCATACTGTGAAATGTGCCAATATTCAAAAAGATATAGATTGTACTCATCCAGTAATAAAGACACCTTCATTAGTATTCAGATGAGCTTTTTAATTAAGTCCAATATCCTTCTATGAATGCCCAAATGATAAGTGCAATTATAAAGATTACATTAATTTTATGAACATCTGTGCAAAATTCATAAAATCATGTCAATCTTGATATTTTGCCAGCTTTTTGCTTTTAAGGGTGATTAAATGATCAAAATATGAAAGGACTTTCTTCTTTTGGTAAATATATGTCTTTGAAAACTCCTCAAAGTGATAGATAGTGTAACTTGGTTTGGACATGTGTAAGGTGATCCAGATCTCCATGTACTGAAATAGGTTCCTTTGTCCTATGGAGTGATAGCACACTGATGATAGGAGATTGTTGCTCTGTATAAGACAGACATACATGGTAGGCTGCACAAGTTAATTTACATTCTTTGAATCAATCCTGCTTTCTTTAGAAAGGTGCTGAACTAACTTTTGAGACCATGGAACAGAAAAAAACCCCAAAGAACCCTTTTCTCACCATGGTCTGGGAATAGGACAAAAGCTGTAATGTGTCCGCAGAGTTAGTTAACTAAACTTTCAAATTTGTCCTTGATAAATTGGAACATTATCAATTTATAAAGCAACTCCTAACTTCCAGCCACATTTATAAAGAATTTTTCTTGCTGCTGTCATTAACAGTGTTTTCTTTTGGATGTATGCTTGTTGAAACATGGATGCTTGCTGCTGTTTCACAGACACCAGAATGTGAAGGGTGTCTGCATGGTCCTCATAGTTATGATATGGGAGGCACATAGAAGAGAAGCCAATCCTGCTGTGGCAGCTAGAAACCAAGTAGGATTCTGGAAAGAATCTCAGATTAAATTAGTTACTTATTTTTACACCATTGGATTCTCTGATTTGTTGCATGGAGTCTGAATTTGTTTCTCCAGCACAGCAGCTTAGACTGTTAGAAATGTTCACTTGTAGTTGCCTTACCTTACAAAAAGACAAGGTTGTAGGTCCTGTGCTTTATCTACGAGTTGCTCTGTAAGTATCAAAAAGAGTTGAAAACGAAGGCCTTAAAGCAAGTAGATTGTTGCTAAGTGTTCCTTTACTTGTTTTGCTGTCTGCTTAAGTATAACCACAACAAAACAAAGCTGAAATCAAAATATTTGTTTTCTGGCAGCATGATTCTGCCACTGATAGAACTCAGAAGAAACTGAGACAGAAAAGATGTAAAAGATCTTACTTAGAAATATTCTCCAAAATCTTGCTTTTTGAGATGTGACTTTTCAAGGGTGTTTTTCAGCAAGGCTACCCCTCAGCTAGTTTTCAGCAGTAATGCTTTCAATCACAATTATAAACAACTGAACTGAAACTATTATTTTGGTTTGATTCCTTATTCAAATGACAGAGTCACTGTCTTGTGTTATATGACATTATACTAAATATATTGTAATATTTTACACAACCTTGTTACATGTTAAGACCTTTTTTTTTTCTATTTCACATCCTTTGTTTAATTTTTCTCCCTGGAGTGATAGCATTGGCACAATAGAGGGTGTAATATCTCTGTCAATCACAAAACCTGTTAGTGCACAGATTGTAAACTGGAAGGCAATAATGGGTGCTCTGAAGCTTTATGGTGTCAGAAAGATTGCTGCACGTGCACATTATATTCATGTGCTGAAAGGCCTTGTGATTTTTATGTTGACTAATATTCCCCTTCACAAGCAGTAGCTGCTTTTCCTAACAAGATGGCTTTTGTACTTTTTCTGCTAAAGACTCACGTTTTAAATGCCATCTTTGTGTCAGAAGTACGGAAGATAATGTGCAACTGGTAATTTCTAATCTTGTTCTGTTTAAACAGCTTTCCAACTAGCAACTGCATTGGCTTTAAATTCCTGAAAGATCATACTTTACAACTTTGGAAAAAAAGAAAAAATCCAAGATATGCCCAAATTAAGGCAGATTTTAATGCAACAGTAACAGAAATATCTGAGCTATGCAGTTTACAGTGTTTTTGTCAGATGTAGCCTACCTCATTCTTGCTGTAGTACAGATGTTTAATGTTTGAAAAGGAGATAGGTACAACACAAAATCCTATACTTCTGATTAAATACATCCAGCCATCTGGTAGAATACATCAAACCTTTAAGCATGCATAGCAATATAACACAAAGTGAAAGAAAAGAAAAGGGATAAGAATTCCTTTTCTCTGACAATACCTTTCTCTTTGGTATAATTCAACAGTCATTGAAGAAAATGATAAAGTTAATATTGAATCTGATAGGACCTAGGTTTCTCATATAGCATATTTTATTGAAAATATCACTTTTGAAATAAAATTTCAGGAGAAAATCTTTCTATTATATCTTTGTAACTGTGGAAATTATTAAATACAGAGGGTCTTATTAAAAGACAGGTTTATGTAGCTAAAAATAGAAACATAGTTGCCCATCTCACAAACTTTCTTATTGTGTTCCCAGCATATGTCTGGTCTTTTACAAACACAACAACACTCCTGGAAAGTATCTCCAGCATCACTCCACCCACTAGTGGCATGGGTGGTTTTAAATATCAGTCCTAACACAGTAGCATCATCTGTGATAATTTGTGTCATTAAGGATTTAGAGTATTCACAGAAGTTGATTTTTGTTTGAGATAACTAATCTTCCTAAACTTAGTTTATAATCTGTAGACAGAAATTTACAAATAATTATTATATTTACATCTCCAGAGCTGGAAGTGCTAACAGATTATTATCCCTTTTTCCAATCAGAAGATTCTACACCCTGAATTGTGACAGTCACTATTTTTTTACTGCCTTGAAAACTAGTAATTTATGCTGTTAGCCCGAAACTAACACAACACAGAATTATCAAAACTGGAGTTTATTATTAAACTGGGGTAATATTCCCTTTACCCACTAAATCTCTGTAAAAAAGACAACTTATTTTATTAATTTAGAAACTAGAGAGGAATTTCATGCCACTAGAAGAATTCTGCTTACATGAATCTCCTAGTTGCTCGTTCTTCTAGCTTTAAGTCGTGAATGTATCAACAGAGATGTATAGCAGAAGAGATTAGAACATTATATTATGGATAAAAATTGAGCAGGTGAAATAACTGCAAATCCTGATATTGGAAAGAAATGGAGCTCTGATCATTACAGATGCTAAGAGTGATGTAGCTACTTGGTCTCAAGCACAAACTTGCTGAAGCTAATGGGGAGCAGCAAAGACCTTTCATAACCCTCCTGAGTACATTCAAGTTTGACTATGCTTACTACATAAGAATGAAATTTTGATGCTGGTAAAGATGAGATCAACTAGGTCAAGGAAATTGAAAACACCACAGCCTAAAGCTACTTGTGCTTCTTGCTTAAGCAGAAGGCATAATGACCTCTCCACAAAAAAAAATGTTATTGCATCTTAACAGAGCACTAGTAGGTAAGTCTTGGTATATCTAGTCCAGTTGATATTTCATACTGTGTTGATTGACATCATGGGCAGTGTGTCCCAAACTATCCCTGTTGCACATGTGGTCAATTTATGCATAGATAGGACATTTGTAAAATGTTAGTTGAAGCTGTTCCTGCTGCAAAGGTAACATAAGAGTCTTTTTCCATGTAGTTAAGAGATTATGCCACAACAATGCTACTGAATTGTGCATGAATGGTGATGGGCACATAGGACTATGGCCAACTGGGTTACAAAACTGTGATTCAAGCAAAACAGTGACCCACATAATATCTTTTGATTCATGTTAAGATGTCACTGGAAGGACCCTCGCAATTGAGATTCACATCACCACCAACTGGCTACTGGCTACACTTTAAGTGGGATTTTAATTCCCTGTGTGAGCATTGCCCTATGTCAAGATCCCAGTATTTCCCCCTGCTTTTAACAAACACTCTCTCCAAGTGGTTTCAAAGAAACTGATGATCTCAGAAGTCATAATTCTCACCTTTAACCATGGAATATGACAAGTTACCTAATATACCTTGGTACGAGACTCACAGTATATATTGATCATAGAATCATAGAACAGTTACAGCTGGAAGAGACCTTGGAGATCATCAAGTCCAGCCTTTGTCCTAGCCCTATCACCCCACTAAATGATGCCTCCCAATGCAACATCTCCCTGTCTCTGAAACACCTCCAGGGATGGGGACTCAAGCACCTCCCTGGGCAGCCTGTTCCAATGGCTGACAACCCTTGCAGCAAAGAAATTCCTCCTAATGTCTAGCCTGAACCTCCCCTGGGGCAATTTCCATCCATTTCCCCTTGTCCTATCACTCTCCACCAGGGAGAACAGAGCAGTTCCTGCCTCTCTACAACCTCCCTTCAGGTAGTTCTAGAGAGCCATGAGGTCTCCCCTCAATCTCCTCTTTTCCAGACTAAACAGGCCCAGATCCCTCAGTGTTTCCTCCTCAGACTTATGTTCTAAGCCCTTTGGTTGTGGTGCTTTGAAGGAACTGTGTGTTCTCTAAGAACTTTTGCTTCTTTTCCAGAGGTTGCAAGGGACCTGTGGAGGTCATACAAGCCTCTCTGATCATGACTATTGTTTTCTTACATTCTGAATAGTAAAGTGTAAAGGAAGAAAAATTGATAGCACATTTGCCATGTTGCTTCACATCCTTCTCTTTTGTATGGCTCTGCTGAACAAAGAGGATAAGGAAGGCAGAGAGTTCACATGTACTTCTGACTGCCAGTGAGATAGATTTATGGAAAGCTCCCAAGAGACCAATTATTATCACCAGGTTGTCAAAATATGTGTGCCATGAAAAATAACAGTCAGCCCATTGACACACTGAGAAAGTAAGGTCGCTGAACACAAGAACACTAGGGGACAAATTTAGTCAGAATGGAGTAAAAATTTAGCACTAATTAAGTGCATGACAAAATACTGCCTAGTCTAGAACAGCATTTCCTAAAAGGAGGAATTCTTTTTGTTTAAGAAGTGCCACAGATAAACACTGAGACAAAAAAGGCAGGATTAAATATTATCCCAACAAAGCTTGATGCTTCCAATCTGTGAGAATGGTCATGGTTCAGAAACGAAGATGTTAACTTTTAACCTGAGCTATTCAAGTAAGGCTTCATTGTTTTATATTACAAAAGGAGATATTGTCAGATGTAGACATCACCAACGTTTAATTCTAGTACTGATAATGTTTGATGTTTAGAGTTAGTACCAAGGATTGGTATGTAGAACAAGGTCACTGTTAAATCTTGTGTACCATGTTGGGGTATAGAGTAATAGGCTGCATCTATGAGGAGGAGTTGACAGGAGAATATCTGAATAATTATGACAATGGATATATTAACATAAATTAGGTTGTAGTGTTTGTATCAGATGAAAAGTTAATGTTTAAAGGTATGCTGCTGACATTGAAGATTTAAGTCACCCAGCAGCCCTGACTGCTTTAACTGAAGTCACATAAAGCAGCAATTTGAAAGGCCATCTCATATTTACAGAGTCATCTTTCAGATGTGCTACTTTTCCAATACAGCAAAATAAATATATTTATCTTTCCATATGTAATTTTCAAAGCTTTTTTTTTTTTTTTTTAATTCACAGCAAGATCTACAGGTGACAGTTAATTTTTCAGATGGAAATTTTCCACATATTTAACAACCATGTCTGTATTTGCCAAGCAGCATATTTATAATCCAACAGCTAGACATCCTAAATGCAGACAAGTAATTATAGCCTCTTTTACATATAATGAATTGGCCTGATAATCACAGGTGGGGTAATGTGGATTAAGGCTCCATTGAAAATTAATATAATATCTTATTTTACATTCCCCTACCTTCTGTTTCTTTGTCTTTTCTTCTATGAGTAATAAGTTACAGTCTCAGCAAGTGTCCTCTCATCTCTAGGTGATTTAGACTAGAGTGTAGATGTGCACTCTCGTTTCCTCTGTTGGTAAGATGCTATGCAAGATTTTCTACACTCAGGAATAAGTTTTCTTTTGCTGGCAGAATTTTAGTTAGCAGTACAGGAAATGTGTTTACACTATAAAATTTTAAATACTGTAATGTTTTTCTAAGAACATTTCAGAAATACATTAGAGAAGTAGGCTTAATCCTACTTTTCCATGGCTTAATTTTCAATATCCTTGTAAGGTTTTTCTATTCACTTTTTCTCTTCATTTTCATATAATCTATCTAATGGTCTTCAGGGAAAGCTGTTCCCTAATTTATATTGTTTCAGTCTATTGGCATCTTTCACTGAAAAGAGTTTCAATGGGTTTTTGGGAGGCTAGTAGAAAGAAAGCCTCATAGTTTGGGAAACTGCAATGTGATAAAAAGAAGATTTTTCCCTTGCATGTGAGCTGCCATAAAAAAGTGAATGGAAATGTAACTCTAAACAGTCCCAGGCAGTATATATCCCTTCAGCTTCCATTCTGGCTGGTTTCATCTTTATCTAAATGATGATGAAACAAATATATTTGAAGATATATTTCAGTATTATTATAACATAGCTCACTCATATGAACACATATTTTCTAATCAAAGTAAAATTTGGACTTATATACATGTTTTTAGAAGGACTAAACACCAATCTCTGGCTGGACATTTTCTTTTCCTGTAGCAGTTCTCTTCCTGAAATGCTAATATCTGCCCAGTGTAGGAGCATGCTTATTTTCATTCATGGCCATTTAGAATTTCAAACCTGAGGTGATATCATGCAGTTTTAATGATTTTTTTTCATGTTCATTTATTGTTTTTCTTCTAAAATTATCTGGATTATCAGATATTTTAATGTATAGTAAAAATACATCCTGTCCATGAATGCCTGCTCACTGTTTTAAAATATGAACAAGGGGTATAGAGCTGAAAAATTACTTACAGAATTATGAGTAAGTTATGTGCAAGCTTTTAACCTGAATGGAATGACCAGATTTCCACACAGTTTTTATCAATAAGAGTGTATTTATTAGAGCTATAAGACAAAGCAGTAATACTCATCAACACAGTTGTCAAAAGCAGACTATGCCATTTTTTCCTGCCAGACTGGATACCATGGTAACACCTGGTTAGGAGAAGCTGAAAAAATATTTGAAGGTTTGCAATTGTTAAAGCCATTGGACTGTAACAGACATGTATTAATTGCAAGTGAATATGACAGCACATACCAGATTTCTGAAAGGGAAGAAAACATCAGCATCATTGCAGACGAAGGAATCGAGCAAGAGATAAATCAAATACTGTGATGTCTGACTTCAAACTTGGTGTCATGCTTGTGTACTCATCATTTACAAGGTCTGGGGAAAAGTTGGAGTTTTATTAGTGTAGAAATATTTCCCCAAAGAACTCTAAAGAGATGGGAAAGAACCCATCATTTTCTTGACAGCTTAAAAGGGCAAAAATTATACATTTAAAAGTATCTCTAAAAACATTTGGGAGTTCCAATCAAGTGCAATCACAGTGATTTCAAATGAAAAAAATTGTGTCAGCATGAAAGTTTCCTTGGATACTGCTGGAAAATTAGCTCCCACAAGAAGCAATACTTAAACCTAGTATGTAGTTTTAGGGGAGATATGACACAAAGCTATTTTTGTTTTGTCTGTGCATACACTACCAGAAAAGAAGTTAAATATACTCAAATGGACAGCAAACATTTTAATGTACATTTAAAATTCTATAACTATTGTATATGCAGGCAGCAAACTATAATCTTCTTCAGGTATACAATAATGCTTGGAGCTGCTTTTATTTCAGTATTTCAGTGTGAATGTTCCCATGCACTATTGAAATGACAATACACAGGAAACAGGTATCATTCACAACAGTTTGACTGCTTTATCAAGTCAAAGAATAATGCTTTCAGTTCTCTGAGCAAGCTGTTTATACTATGCTATGCCTTCTGTTAGATGACACATGACAATTTTACTTCTGATCAGATAATAAACAGAATATGAACTAAAGCTAAAGTTAGTCGTGGTGCAGAAAACCTCTGAAAAACCTCTATGCTTCTTAATTCTATGTTACAAGGGAATGTGCCTGCTTGAACAAGGCACTGTGTAATGAAAGAGAAGGTAAACATCACAGAGAGGGAAACAAGGCTGGAATTTAAAGCATGATAGAGATTCTGTCCTCTGCCACAGACTTCTTGGGGGAAGCTGATAATTCTTTAATGCTAATTCTGCCAATGCCAAGTCCAAGGATTAGGCTTCTGGCTGTCACAGCAGGATTCACAGCCCTGGACTGCTTGGTATGTAGACAGAGTGAGGTTCTGCAGAATTTCTTCCAAGAGATCTGAGCAGTTGTAAAGAGAACCTGAATATAATGCCTGGGAATGACTGCTGCCCACAGAGCCAATTTTAATTGGATTTTGAGGTACCGTTGAAAAACACTTTTTTCTTTTGTACTTTTTTTTGTACAAATCAGTCCAGAAGAAGTGTTCAGAGATACTATTTGAGATATTACATGTGGCATTTTAAAAGATTTTTGAGGGTTAAACATGTCACAAACAGGCCTCATGCCTGAAAACTCTCTTGTAATGGAACTGGATGGCCAGAATATGTCCATACGTGATGCATAAGCCTCAAGTTTTCTACTTCTTCAAAATATACAATACCAGATATTTTAGGTCAAGAAAATTATTGCAAATTTTTCTTTAAAATAGGAAGTACTTGGTTGCAAACCTAAAGAGCAATAAACCTAAAGATCAATAAAAATATCGCAAGAAAGAGTTCAAAGTCATATTCAGTAATGAAACTTTCTTAGCTAAGTGTTGAGTCCATGCCCTTATCTTGATTTTATCCTAGATATCACAATGATATTGTGGATTTCTTCTCCTTCTTGTCCTTTGGAATGAACTCCTCCTTTTGATGTCAATTCAGTTGACCAATTTGATAAAATGAGATACTCAGGGATTACTTAGCAGCAGACAGGTGCTGTTACTCTGCATGCCAGGAGTGGACCCTCCACCCTGGGAGCTGCATTTGTTACGTGCTCCATTGACACCTATAGCTGATGCTCAGTCAGTGGCTCCTGATGAGCCTTACACCACACTGAGCAGCTCAGCAAATGTCTCCATTTTTCCTTAGTTTTGTTTTTCATGTAGGATCTCATACCTACCTTTGTTGTTTCTTCTCTTTACTACCTGGGCAACCAACAGCCTTGTCTCAAAAACATGCTAGATCTCTCTGTAATTTTATCTTTCTTATCTCTCTGTAGACTTTCAGCAACTTTAGTAAGGTTAGAGAGCTGAGACAGAACTGGACCTGAGTCCTGTGTACATGGACCACAAAAGCCTTTGCAGGGTATATACTGATATACACTGATATACTAATATACACTCTATATACTGATGGAGTGTTATACTGCGGAGGAGGAAGTTTTCTTTCTGCTCAGAGCTTCTCCAGGCCAGTTTTAATATCTAGTAAAAGTACTCCATCTGGGAAAAAACAACCCCATGTATCAGTACAGGCTAGGAACTGATCTGTTGGAGAACAGCCCTGGGGAAAAAGGTCTAGGAGTACTGGTGGCTAGGAGGATGCCCATGAGGCAGCAATGTGCCCTTGTGGCCAAGAGGCCAAGAGGAGTGTGGCCAGCAGATACAGAGACGTTCTTCTCCCCTCTATTCTGCCCTGGTGAGGCCTCCCCTGGAATCCTGTGTCCAGTTGTGGGCCCCTCAGCTCCAGAAGGATAGGGAGCTGCTGGAGAGAGTCCAGCACAGGGCCAGCAAGATCCTGAAAGGAGTGGAGCATGTGCCCTAGGAGGACAGGCTGAGAGAGCTGGGTCTCTTCAGCCTGGACAAGAGGAGACTGAGAGGAGACCTCAGCAATGGTTAAGGGCTAATGGTTAATATGTTAATGGTTAATATGTTAAGGGCGAGTGTCGGGAAGAGAGAGCCAGGCTCTGCTCAATGGCATCCAATGGTAGGACAAGAGGGAATGGGAGCAAGTTGGACCACAGGAGGTTTAGTATTAACATGAGGAAGAACTTGTTTGCAGTGAGGGTGCCAGAGCACTGGCCCAGGCTGCCCAGGAGGCTGTGGAGTCTCCTTGTCTGGAGCCATTGCAGAGCTGCCTGGACACATTGCTGTGTGAGCTGGTCTAGGTGATCCTGCTCTGGCAGGGGGGTTGCACTAGATGATCTTTCTAGGGCCCTTCCAGCCCCTAACATTCTGTGATACTGTGAAAAGGAGAGAGAGAGATGAAGGGAGGGAGGTAGAGCTTTTTCCTCATGGAAAAATTACCTAACAGCTTTGTAAATGAGATAACTGAGAATAAAGGCTGGAAAGCCTTTGTGGCCCTATAAAACTACAAACAGCATTTGCCAGATGGCTTTACAACACATTTTAATAAAATGTATATAAAGGACTCAGGAAGCTCCTAACCAGCATATAAAAAGTCTCTCTGCAGTATGATTCCTCCTCATTAGTTTTTAATCTGCCCCAGATTTAACTAATAAGTACTGCAGAAACTAAATCCACAAAAATGTTCCTTAAGAAGGTGAAGAGTTATACTTAATGATGACCTTAACAAGTACTGAATACAAGTTAATAAATTAATTTCTGATCAGTTGGGTATGCTTTTAAAAATATATTTCCACTTCTCTTTTAGACAAAGGCATATGCTGTTTTATGATTGCTTTTTCTTTAGAGTGTAGATCGAATATGTGCCTTTCTCAGAAAAATTCTGAATCTTTCATTTTAAGTATGAAATTGTTTCTGGAAGAAGAGTAGAAAACAGCACAGCTGAATAGTATCACTGGCAATTATTCAGAATACAGTCATCCAAATTCTGTTTTAAAATGTTATTAATAGAGACTGAAACATTAGCCTATATTTCTAGTATGTTTGCCAGGAGGGAACAGTAATTACCACATGCTTTTGGAGACATATCAGTTAAACAAACCATTTAAATATATATTTAGTCACTTTCTAGTCAGTCAGGATACTTAACTAATATCATTCAAGTTACTGAGACTTAAAATGAAGCATGTGCTTTAGTGCATTGGTTAATTGAGTCTATAGCATTAAATTAATTCCCTGGGAATGCGTATTTAGGAAATTGATTTGGTAAAATACTACTAATTTCTTTGAACTTCCATAACCTGATGCCCTCATGAGGTATACTGTAATCCTCACTAGACAGATGAAAAAATGTTTTTTGCCTGAGTAAACACTAAGTACTCAATTGACCAAGATCACATCATAAATTCAGAACTGTAACCTCATAAAAATCACATCATCCTCACTTCAGATGTTAAACTTTGCATCTACTTCTTATGGGGTTTCATGTGGAAATAGAATGAGTTTCTTGTGGGTAGACTTTAATCTGAATGCTTGTCAAAGATCAGGAGAGATAATGGTAATAAATGGAGGATCACAAGTCTCATTATATTCTGGGTAATTTGGAGTCAAATCCCAATATTTCAGATGTTTCATTAAACAGAGATGAACTCCACTGAGTGTGTGTATGTACTGTTTGGATTGTTGCTAATGTAGATAATTCTCTTAGCTAATGTGAATGTAAACACTATGGTGGAGACATAGCTTAATTAATTCCTTGCTATCATTGACATTCTGTTTACATTTTGTCTCTGATCCTATTTACCTCCACTTCTATAAAACTGTTCCTTTTGGAAAACCAGCACACTGACTATTTTGCTGTTCTGTTTGGATATACAAAATGTTGTCCAGTTGTGGCTAGTCATGTAGCTTTTAATACTAAAATGAACCCATCTTCATCTGTCAAGTTTATGTCCAATAGGAAATTCTTTGGAGTTGAATACAAGAATCTGAGCTAGGAAATTTTAGCATTCATTATGCCAAGCACGTTTGAGTACTGACAGCTCAAACCTGGCACATATGCCACTTAGGCACCTTGATAATGCCATTTCATTGGGTAGTGGGTTTTTTTTTACCTTGTCTGGTTTTTTGTTTTGTTTTGTTTTGTTTTTCTTGGGAGTATTTTATTTTCCAAGCTGATCAGGTAAATCAACCTTCTTTTTTTTTTTTCTTTTCTTCTTTCCCCAAATGTTTTAAGAATTTGGTTTAGGTATATATCTACAAATCAAACTAACTGCTCAGATTCAGATAAAATTGAATGTGACAGCAATAAAGATAAATAAATGTCTGGGAACTCTCCACAATAAAACAGCCACTATAAAAAAATCCTAGCACTGATATTTATCTATTAACATAAGAAAACTATATATCTATGCCAATAATAATGTAGAAGAATCAGAAATACACTCCTGATCTCTCTTTGCATTTAGAAAAACTAAAGATGGTATCATCATATCAGATGATGATGATGAAATCCCTCCCACTCCCACAGTAACTCTGGAGGTTGTTAAGTGGCAACTACTAAAACTAGATATTTTTAAATCAGTCTTGCATTCAATAATTTTAAAAGACCTGGCTGGAGAGCTCTCTAGACAATTGACATTGATTTTTCAATAAGTCTTGGAACACTAGGGAAGCTCCAGAGGACTGGAAGAAAGATAATGGGTCAATTCTTCAAAAAGGCAAGCAGGATGAGCATATAATTATATGTCCTCAACCTAGCTTTGATCCCAGGAATACATTAGAACATTTCCTGCAGGGCTTAAAGACTAAAGGACTCAAAACAGATAGTGCAGAAAATAGAAATCAATAGTGATTAATTGAAAACAGAAGTTATCAAATTTATACAGTTTTTCATCAGATTACATGACTGATATATGTCATAGCTCTGACACAATTCTTGGATATATACAGCATTCTACTTTCTATGACAAGGTCTTTTAGACACAGAGGACTAGCAGGGATTTCCTGCACTACTGAAATCATTTATCAACTCATTTTTCATACACAATCTCCAGGAACAAGAGAAAAAGCCATCTTAAAAGTAACTAAACTTTTTGCCTTTCTCTTCTAGAAGGTCAGCCTGCAATAATACTAAATTTGTTTAATTTCTTTCCAAAAACTCGTATGTTTTAATAATTATTTATACCTTTTTTTAAAAAAAATAGAATTAATTTTATCCTGTGGATTTAATAGGTTTTGAATTGGCATTCTTCCTGGGTTAGTTTTGAATCAGTGTTTGGTAGGGCATACAAAGCTGCTCTCTTTCCAAAGGTGTCACTTCATTCATCAAGTTTTTCAGTCACTTTTGATACAGTGGGCTCTTGTTTTCACTGCTACACAAAAGTGGTGATATGCATAGTGTGTATGGTAGGCACTTAACAGCTACAAATAACCCTTTATATAAACTTGCAGGTACACCTTTAGTGTCTATTACTCAGCCCTTCAAGGTCATCCAAACCTTTCCATATGCTATTTTAATCTTTGGCATTAACAGCATCTCACATCACTATATAATTAGAATATTTCATTAGCATATTCTTACTCTTTTTTTTTTCAGCCAGTCACTAATATCAATCACCTTAAAATGATCAAACACAAATTCTTAAGGAACTCCATAAATGCATTCCAGCAAATCTCAGAGTCCCCTTTCAGAAAAATTTTGTTACCATCTCTCTTATAGTCAGCTACACAATTTGCAGTTCTATGCCTCATCTTCTTCAGTTTCGTTAATAACTTCCCATGTGATGCAAAACCAAAGTTCTCTTGACTCAAGAAAGCCATCAGAGTAGAAACCACCTTTGGAAAAACTATTAATATTTATTTATTTATTATGCCTCTCTATCTTTAATTGCTATTTTATTTAAAATCAGTGTTATATGATATCTAGTTCAAGTTAAAAATTTTTACTCCTTTTCTTCACATAAGTACGTTTGCTACTTCTCAAGTGAAATAGTATCCATTATGAACTGATATTTTTAATTAAAAACCTTTGTCACTGGGTTGATGACATCATACACAAGTTGATTTGATCTTCTGAGAGGGAAATGATACAAAAATCCTCTATATTGTTCATTAAACTGTTAGGTTTCAGTTCTAATTCCCCTGAGGCTGTTGTCTTGGGTAATTTTTCTGCAAATTTATTCTCCTTATCTGTTTTGCATTCCTCCTGAGAACTGTAGCAAAAATCTAATTTTATTCTGGGTCATATCTTAGCTAGTCTTTCTCTGTATATCTCCTTTTGTTTTCTTTTGTATCAAAGAATTCCCGATATTTTGTTTAAATAAATTTACTTTGTAAAGTTTAACTTGCTTTATGTTTGTTACTCACTAATCACTATGACAATTTTCTTTGATGATTAGTAATTTTCCCCTGTTTATGAGATGTCTAAGTACCCTGAATGTAATGGTTATTTTCTCCTGTGGTTTTTACAGCTCTTTTCTACAAGCTACTTCAGTAAAAATACTTATGTACTCCCTTGGGAAACAACATGGAAATTTTGAAAACTGTGAGTGATAAATTCTGAACCTTCTCTTCTTTCAAGGTCTGACTAAATTGTTTCAATAAATGTGAGGGCTTAGCGTTTCAGAGTATTCCTCTTCATGAAGAAAAATAATCAAAATGCATATCATTAATGGGAAACAATCATCAAGCAGATCTGCTTTCAGAAACTTCTCCTGACCTGATTACAGCCCAGTGACTGCACCAGACACACAGGAGCACATATTAGAACAGGTTCTCTCAGCTATCTGGTGACAACTGAACAAAGCAAAGTAACAAGTCCAGGGCATCTCCAGGAAGCCCAAAACCAATGTTCAGATGAGCAGAGGACAATACTTCTACAGTAGGAATGAACTTAAATGGAGTTTGTGGGATGTAGGCAAAAGGCATGAAGGCCCTAGATAAGGCCAGCCAGGGGAATTAAAGCCTGTTTATACATCTACAGCCCATATATAAAAGATACATCCGAGAATGCTCAGGGGCTGGAACACCTCTGCTATGAGGACAGGCTGAGGGAGCTGGGATTGTTCAGCCTGGAGAAGAGAAGGCTTCAGGGGGACCTACTAGTGACCTTCCAGTACCTAAAGGGAGCTTCCAAGAAGGCTGGAGAGGGCCTGTTTGCAAAGGCCTGCAGTGAAAGGACAAGGGGCAATGGTTTTAAATTGGAGAAGAGTAGATTTAAACTGGACATTAGAAAGAAGTTCCTCCCCACAAGGGTGATGGAACACTGGACCAGGTTGCCCAGGGAGGTGGTTGAGTTCCCATCCCTGGAGGCATTCCAGGTGAGGCTTGCCAGGGCTCTGGGCAAGCTGCTCTAGTTGGGGATGTCCCTGGCCACTGCAGGGGGGTTGGACTAGATGAGCTCCAGAGGTCCCTTCCGACCCAAACCATTCTAGGATTCTATGATTCTATATAGCCATAGAACTATTGTTATGTATTTGTATGTTGAAATACGTATCTGCCAAGAAAGAGTCAATATTATTGTAAATGAAAGAACCATTCATTGTCTTTTGGTTAAAGTGTAAAAAATTTCTGTTAAGATATCATGAATTCGTGTCTTCACTTCTAAGGTGTGCTCCCCTTTTTGCCCATATGATACAAACAGGGCTGAGTTTTAGCACTAACCTCCTTTTTTTCCCTCCTCCTCTCTCTTTCCACTATTTCCCACAAAATCTCAGGCACAGGCTGTAAGTATTTTTCTTCCAAATTCTTTAACATGTCTGAATTGAATGTATTAAAAACAAGGCTGGAGTAGCAGTAAGACTTTTCCTCAGTATAGAAACATTGGAACTGAGATGGATAGAGTGAAGGGGATAGGGAGCCCCCTGCTCTCAGTGCACACCATGCTCAAGTCCATAATAGCAGAGGGAGCTGCTCTCTTTAATTTGGATGTAGCAAATACATACAGGGTTTGGCTGGGAGGAAAATCATTTGGTGCTGTGTTTTAGATTTGTAATCAAAACAATATTGGTAGCACATCAATGCTTTCCTGGTGATGAACAGTGTTTACAAAGTATCAAATCAAAACCAAAGTGTTTATTTCTTTGATAATCTTACTTCTAAACCAAACAGGTTTACTGCTGTTGAATTTGAAATGCCCATATCTGGAGTTGGAAAGGGATGGTATATGCCACTAATTATCAGCACAAACTCGTGTCAAAACTTTTTCTATGTGTGCAGGTGGTATAACTTGTACATTCTTCTTTCTCCTCTAATAATAGTTTCCTTGGCTATGATTCCAAAAACCCCTTCTACGAGACTGTTCAGTTGACACAGCTTGACATAATACATAACAGAAGAATATATCAACTTGAAGAATATAAAATGCATTTTGAAACTGTTGCTTGAAATCCTGCATTGTATTCCTGTTGTGGCTGTCATTCTCTTCAAGTTTGCTAGTTGAAGACAGTTGTCCCATGCTTTCAAACTCAGATTTTGCACTGTATTGTACATCCCTACTAGCAGTGACTGCATTCTCCTGTTCTGCTCATTAAAATGACTTTTACTCTAAAAATAGATAAACTCTTTCACACAATGCTCAATGGCAGTATGACCTGGCAGGAAACTCTTTCATTTCAGTGCTTGATGTTCAATCTTCCCATTTTTGCTGCTTCATTGCCAGCTTGATTTCTTTCTTTCCATCATTCTTTTTTTTAATAATTGAGAAATATTGTACACATATAGTGTGCTTTCTACACCAATTTCTATCAATATAAGCATGTATCAGAAGTTATCTAAGTATTTTCTTAATTTATAAGGCAAATCAGGTATGTAGTCTAGCCATATTTTGGACTGAGTATGGAAAACAAATACTCTCAAAGTGTTAACTCATACAGCAAAATAATAAGGATTGAATTAAATTATTGAAAAGATAAATGTGATTTATTGTTGAAAACATGTTTTGTACTCCTGCAGACAGGTATAAACAGTATAAGAAGATGATACGTAAAGTTTTATATGCAAGAGATAATTGTCTAAAATAGTAATACAGTGTTTCTTTTTATTTCTTTTCAGTAAAGAAAATCTCAGGTAGTGAAGCAGCAATAAGAAAGCTACAAAAAGAGTTTTGAAAACATTTCTTTCTTATACAGTAAGTTGAACAAGCAGCAAATGAGGTCAAAAGGGCCAAATAATTGAAAATGAGGCTACTGCTGTAAGATAAACAAGGTTAGAGCTGGAAAGCACATAGGATACCATTATTATAATATCATTAAGTTTGAAATGCTGATGAGGTTCTGTAGAGAGGTCAGCAAACACACAGATATTACACTGCAAGAAAAGCTGACTTGGAGGAAATGTGAAAGAAGTTGAATAAAAATGGCCCAAAATTCAATAATTCATGAAAAATCAAGAGTGGGAAAGGTAGAATGTATTCTTGGTAGGTCACAATAAGGGGGAAAAAAAGCCATGTAAGCATAAATAAATGCATAAAGTTAAAAGAGCAGCGAAAACAAAGTGGTCAAACCTGGAAGTTTAAGTCCCTGTGTGACTGAGAACTGTATAAGAGAGAAAGAAATCACAAAACATTTAAAAGAGCTTCAGAAGTTTAAAGGATAGTGAAAAAAAAATTAGAGCAAGAAGAAATTACAGAAGTAAATGTTAGGGCATATTTGGAAGAAATCTTGGGAATTCCTTAAACAGGTAAGAGCAAATTGTAGTTTAATTCAAATCACTGGAAGTCCAGAATAATATTGCTGAAGTCAATAGACTTATTCCAGATTTACAGCAAGTAACAGAAGAAACAAGCTTGTCCTGTCTGTTACATACAACCAATTACCATTTTAATTAGGGCCAGAGGGATATGAGAACTCACTTTTTATGAAGCTCTCACTGATCAACTATCCACTAGAATTGCCATTACTGATTTTTTTCTGCATAATGGGAAGAGTACTAAATGTACTAAATGTAAAGTTTTTTTGTTTGGGTTTTTTTGGGTTTGGTGGTTTGTTTTTTTTTTTTTTTGCTATCCTTATGTATTTCTAGTACCCACAGCCTGAGATTTATGACCTTTATATTATGGACATAAGAGTATGTTCAAATATATAATCACAGGAGAGAGCTAAAAAGGGTTGAGTTTCAAACAATAAATGTTAAAAACTTAAGTGAAGAGCATATGGCTGACTCAGCCTCTCACCCTTCAGTGTTGCTAATATACACCTAGTAAGGACCTGATATGAGAACTGTGGGGATTTTGAGATAAGGCTGCAAAACACAAGAGGAAAGAAAAATTGTTTTATATTTCAAGGCTGTAAGAGAAGTTCATGGCACCTAAAAGAAAAAAATGGCTTAAATTAACTTTTCATCTTACACTTGCAATTTTCTTCCTCCCTTGTACATCACAGAAGATGAGTATTATCTATTCAGCCTGACTGACCCCAAGCCTTTCACTGACTATCAATATCCACTAGAATGAAAGTAGCTATCTAATCAACAGATATGATGATTATAGCTTGGTTTTTGTTTTTTTTTAAAGGAGAATATGAAAAGGAAAGACTACAGAAATCTTGCATTAGATTGTAAAACTTTTGAACGTAGATTTTCCTTCAGCAAAGCAAATAAATAAATAAATATAAATAAAATAGAACAATTGTCACACCAACAGCTAAGAAAAACTACTGCTGATTATAGAGAAAAAGGTTTGGTTTTTCTGCATTGATAATTCCATTAGTAGGAGAAGAAAGATTATGGGTCATGTCCTTTACCAATATAGTTGATCCCTGCTGAGCTCTCAGGTGTGTAGGTAGCATTAATGTTTCTTTAGATGAACCTACTCTTATTTGCTGTTCCAGATGGCTTCAGCTTGCCTGATGACTTCAGCTGTAATAAAAATACAAGAACCACTCAAGAGACCACAGATATATCTCTGGACATTTGGAAATGTCATCCAGGAGACATTCACTCTATTTGTGCATATATATATATATATATGTAGGGGAGCATTGCCTACTTTTTTGTTTGAACATTTCTTTCTATAGCAGCTTTTGATATGAACTTTAGCTGATTCAAGAAGTCTGTGTTTGAATATATTGATAATGAAGATCTCTAGTGTAAAAGTAGATTTCTTACTGGTTATTTTAAATTGTTTTTAAAGACTGGAAAAATGCCCTCCTGCTGATAGGGATTATATAAATTATTAACTACTTAACCTCTTTTTTCCCAGATACAAATCAGTGGACAAAATAATAGTTCCTTTTTATTGGCCATTTTATTCAGTAGTCAGTCCAGAAAGACCACTGGGCAGTGCCTGAGCCACCATCTGCAGTGCTGCCTTCTATTTGGACCCATTCTGGATCTTCTGCCCTGTCTCTCACAGTGACACAAACCTCCCCCAAAAATACAGGAAGAAACATTGTCCTTTTGGGAGCCATGTAGTGTAGTGGAGACAACAAGGAGGCCCAGGCCTTGCAGAGCAATGGAGCTGACAAGGAGGCCTTGTGATGAATAAAACAATATATGGACTTATCATGGCTGTGTTAAACAGCCTGGTGCTGGATGGGGTGTCTGTGCCCAGGCACTGGCAGTGCAAGCTGCAAGGTGACCTCTGTCAGCAGAGGTTGGGGCTGCCCTGGCTCCAGAGAGCTCTCACAGACCCATGGCAGGGCACAGCTGAGCCCAGCAGCCCATATGGTGCCACTTCTGGGAAAACACACTTAAGAAGGGAGAGAAAACACCATTGGAGGAGTGGGGAGGGAGGAACTCTCCTTCTGAGGAGATTGCGGCTGAGATGGTGACTCAGCACTCAATGCAAGTAATTCATTTTCCTGAAGAAAATACTGGAAGCAGAAGTCACTGTGCCTTTCTCAGAAATCATCAACCCTCAGGGAAAGGAGGGTCAAGGTGGGGTGGACATTTGTAGTTGTGGCAAGCAACAATTGCCAGTACTGAGGCCCAGCTTCCCAGGACACTTGTCTGCTGATATGAAGTATTGAACTAATTTTTCCCTTTACTGTGCTTTTGTTGTTGAGCATGGTGATATATAAGGTGGACTACTCCTTTGGTGGGGCACGTCTTCTCTNCCTCCCTGGAGCTTCATTCGCGAAGCCTAGCCACGACCGACTACTTTGGTCAGATTGAGTCAGCTATCCCTTGTTCCCTCCCCAGCCTTTTGCCCACCCCGGCCTAAAAATGAGAAACAGAAAAGACCTTCACACTGGTCAGCAACAGGCAAAATATTAGTGTGATATTAATGCTATTTCGGTCATAAATGTAAACCACAGCATCATACAAGCTGCTATGGGGAAAGTTAACAGATCCCAGGCAGACACAGTCAAGGTGCTTGTTCCTTATTCCAGCAGTCAAAGGAAGTAAGCAGATCACTCTCACTGTTTCCCCTATATTACAAGCAGCATTCAGTGTGTTGTGCTTTTTTCTGAGAATTAGTACCTAAGGCAGTTTGTTTTCATAATAGAGAATACTGTCAATTCAAGGCTGAGGCTTTCATGTACTGATCTCTGGAGCTCCTCTTTATTCTCAGAGGAAAAAAAAAAAACCCAAGCGAAACATAATCTGTGCACTAAAGCTGTCATTTAGCATGGGAAGATGGGAGCATTTATTTTCTTTTCTTTTTTTCTCTTCAGTCTGTTTCACACCTTTATGAAGCTTCACATCAAATGATTCCACTTTCCATTTCATTTTTAATTGTCAATATTTTTTCAAACTGTTTAAAGAAAGAAAGTTAAGGTGTAAAGTAAGAAATTATTATAGTATATTGAGGCTGAACATTTTGGTGGCTTAGCAATATTACTAGCTTTACAAACTCAGTTATTACAAAAACATTTAAGACAGAAAAATGAAGACCTTTTTTTTTCTTTCCCTTCTTAACCATCTGACATTAAGAATAGCCTTATTCTCAAACAGAAATATAGTGGATTTTTTTAATAGAAAGAAATACAGAAAGACAAAGTTATTAACTCTAACTTTTTCTAAATGAGAACTGGGCTTGTAGGGAGAACTGCAAAGCTGAACAGGTCACAATATGTTTCTGTCACTCTGAGCTGCACTGTTGCATGTTCAAGATGTTTTTCAGGGTATCAGTCTAACACTGTTCTTCATGCTTGAACAAGACACAGTCTTGTAAACCAGCAGGTTAACAACACACATTTGGAATATTTTCAGCACTGTGAGTTAACATAGTCAGTATGACATAATTTCTATTTTGCCCATAAAACAAAGACAAATAATGAAGTAGTGTTAAGGGTTAGGGCTGGCCACCATGCAAGTGATAGATGCTCTCTATTAATCCTTCTCCCTTCCTAAAGGGAAAGAGGAAAGGAATAAGAGACAGGAAAAGAAAACTAAAACAACTTCAATGAAAATAATAGTAAATAGATATGAAATATAGACAGATATAGAAAAAATCAATTTCAAAACCAAACCCCTTGTGGCAACTACACAATCATCCTAAATGATGCTGTGTTCTAACTCAAACCAGGACAAGTGGTCAGGATACAAAGAAATACAAAATTTTGGATTGTCATTTCATTTTACTCTGGAGGATCTTAGATCTGTTCCCAATCTGTATCTGTCAGATTAGTGGCAAAAACCTGGACTTTCTTGATTTCATGATACATAGGATTTTCCTGAATTCATTTCAGCATCTCCAATACTAAGAGTTCACTATACTCAGAGATCACAACTAAAAACATGACAAAAAATGAAGGTACTTTGTATATTGATTGTATGTCAGTTAAGGAAGTATGAGTGTTAAAGAATAGTTGCATCAGGGATCTACCTGTCTTACCAACCTATTGTGCTACTAATTAGAGTTGCATAATACAGAACAGTGATATCTGACTAGCATTTAACCTTCCAAAGGCTAAATTGTCAGCCAAAAAGTATGTATGTTGAATAAATGCTTATCACAGCATTATGCACTCATTTCTTTGAATTTGACATTCTTATATCTCTAGAGAATACTCAGAGACAGGAAGCACCAGAGCTAATGAATTAAGATGTTTTAAACAATAAACCCCAGTAAAGAAATATTTTCAGAACTATGTTTACACTTGGTGTAATCTAAGAACTCAAAGTTGGTTAGAAGTAGTAGTAGTTTAGGATAACCACTCCTATGCTGAATTATATTTTATCTTATCTATTGTTTGTTTTATTTAGATTTTGATTGTTTTATTTTTGTTTCATGAACTTCTTTTTATTACTCTGAATTTCATTCATTGCTGTTGGGTGCTAGCTGCTTTGTTCCTACCTAACAAAGTTCCCTAACAAAACACAAAGCCAATGAATTTATAAAATAAGACATCTGGAAATTTCACAAATTGCTAGTTCATATTTTTAAAGGGATTATCTGATAATAGCAAAAGAAAGTCAAGTAGAAAACTTTTTAACAAGTATGAATAAAAAATGTTACCTTTAGTCTTAATCTTCGTTAGAATGGTTATTTTCTTAATTTCTTTGTCTTCAGTTGCTTGTTGTTTTCTCTCCTCTTCTTTAGCTTTTACCCCCATTGTTGTTGTTTTTTTGCCATCTGTGTATTGTTATTGCTTCTTTAAAAAGTATTTTATCACTCAGGGAACTCAAGCATTATATGGCTTGGCCAGCTATAATACAATTTTCAGCATATTCTGTGCCAATTTTACTCTACTTATAGAACACCAATTAATAGAGAAGTCTATACTTCTTGTCTCATTCTTTTAAGGGTAGCCATGCTATGACCCTCAGCAAGAAAATGATGATCATGAGCATATGGTGAAACAATTTAATATCTTACTTATTTCAAAGTATTCCTTATTACAGCTATTATTAGGTCCTGCTGGATGATCAAGCAATAAATCATTTGACCATGTAGTATTCATAGTCCTGTAATTGATCTTTTCATGTGTTTTCAGATAAAACTGCATAATACTTTCTAACTAAAGATAAATGAGTATATAAATTACTAATGTCCTTGAGGGAGCACAACTGGAGAAAATCACATTCAGGCATTATAACTTACCATCTTTTCCCACCTCTCTGATTTTTCTGTGCATTGCTTATAAAGGTAAAAGAAAAAAGAAAGAGATATTTTGGAATGAAAATAGTAAAGAATTACTGTGAGTTAGGCTACTTTCTATATACATCCCATGCTCAGGGGGATGAGAAGACATATCAGCAAACTGGCTTGGCTAAGCTGGAACAGAGTGGGTTTGTGTATATATGCTTAAGGTGGGCTTCCTTTCAGCTTCTTTTAACAGTTTATTCTTGGTTTAAGTTTTTTATTATAGATTTGGCAAGGCTAACCTGGATTTGTTACAGAGTAGCTTCCTTTCTTTTCAGCATTGACACTGCCAATGTTGAAACTAATGTAGTTCCCCATCCCATTCTTCAAAGAGAGTAAGAGACACTCAGAGCTTAGTCTATTAAAGCAAGAAACTACATTTTGATAGATGTCTTAACTTTAGAAAACAGGAGGGAGAGGGAGAGCAATAAATTAAGAGCTCTAATTCATACAGTTAAATACAACATCTTTGTGTATCAGATTCTTCTGCTTTCATCCTTTTGGACAAGTGAGAACCTACTAACTTCCTTGCTCCCTTTTTCTGCTTTACTTCCAGTGTAAGAAAACTTCTCACCTGAAACCCTCCTTGGAGTTAAAGAGAACACCCTTATGTGCTACTCTGGATATGTGTATTTCCCACTATTTCCTTCTTCTGAGACTACACATTACATTGACTACATGCCTCCCCTTCTGCAAACAATTCAGGATAATATTGTCCAATCCTGATTCTGAAAAAAATGCTTTTAACTGAGAGACCCAGAACTCACTCTTGTTTATCCCACTGGTTCCCACTTTTCCAACAATTTAGACTTCTTCTTTTCTCCTCCTCCCCCCCCCGAAGATGAAAGATTTCAGAGAAGTTATCGTAACACTAATATAATATGAGGAATATGGGGTCATAGAAATGAAATATGTTGTAGCAAAGTGTACACAGTGCTACTCACTAAGCTTTTATAGCTGCATCATTCAGTTCCTATTAAAATCCCCTGACAGAAAAGTCATCTATTTAAAATGTAACTTTATAAAGCATTTTCTGAAGCTGATCTACAGCTGGTGTAAATCAAGGTAGATCCACTCATTTAAGCTGAAATTCTAGATATACATTTGTGACTACTCTAGATAAGTCTCTATAAGTATTTTCAAATATAGAGTGTGCTGTGATTTTATGTAAGTAGAATGCATATGCAAGACAAATACATTTTTAGTAGCAGGCTTGAATACTCTAGAGTGCAAAGAAACAGAAAAGAATAAGGGAAGAGTTTAAATGCTTGGAGATGCTTAATTGATGCTATTATTTATCAAATGGCCTCATGATATATCTGGTTTTATTTTTTAATGTCAAGTATAAGCAGGGATTTTACCACAAGCATTTCCATTACAACAGAAATTTTATTGTTACAGCTGTGAATAATAAATATTATTGATTTGTTATTGGATTAGATTTACACTGAGGAAAATATTTCCTTTTTGTAATTTAGGATTACTCAGTGGCTATTTTGTCTTGAGTCTAATGCCAGAAATGTTGGTTTGGGTTTTTTTTCCTGCCTTAACTTCATGATCAGTAGGTTCTAAACTACTCAGATTTCCTTTGTTGTAGGCTAAGTGCTTACATTCCCTGAAGACCTGAGTTATGTTTAACCTCTTTAGTGGATTTTTCAACTAGGATCCTAATGCCTTCTGAACCTGAAAAGCCTGTTTATTCTATGGGTGTCAATCACAGCAAGCAACCCTAGAAAACCACAGAGGATTAACTTCTACTGAATTTGACTCATGCTTTCATTATTACATGAACAGATGTGGCTGTCATGCAGCAAAAACTGAGATAAATCAATCCTACCTGTGCTATCCCACAGTGGCCTAGAAAAAAGAGATGTTTCTTGACTCTATCCATAGGAACTCTCTGCAGAGTCAGAAACTACACATGGTTTCATCTGTCTCAGCACTAACAGACTCAGTTTCAGTTGGGGTCAATAATTCTTGGCAATAAATTCCTGGAAGCACCCTGTCTATACTATATGAATATATACTCCTATCTAAAAGTAATATATTCACACTATGTGTAAATAGCAGTCTGTAAAGGAAAATACTGATATTTCATTTTAGATGATAGAATTATTCTCTTACATTAAGTGTGCAATGTCCAATGAGTGTGTTTGAAAGCCAGATGTACCTGTATTGGTTTGTTTTAGTTTCAGCTGATATAACAGGTTATAAATGCAGCCCTTGTTGGGGTATTGTCCATGTGTCTGAATTACTGCAACTGATGGCATCTGAAGATCTCTTGGAAAATTCAAGGAGTGATCATATGCTTCTTGCTTGTTAGGGAAAACAGGTTTGCCAGGTTATGGTTACAAATACTATTGAATCTTACTGTACTTATCTAGTGGATGTGTATTAAATCATTTAGTCATATCACATTAACACTATACACTTTAAAATAGCTAAGAAAAAATAGAGAACATATTCAGCCATAACAAATAACGTGTGCTAAAATCACGATTTACATTGTAGTGTCAAAAGGGACAGAAAAGTATGGAAATAAGAGAAGCAAACTCAAAAGCTATGATTATTTCTTTAATTTTCCAGCTTTCAAAAGTCTAGAATCTAGATGCTGAGGTATATTTCTTTTTAATTTCTACGATGTATTTGTAGACTGTGTGTTTAATCATTTGAATGATATTTTTCTTTTCCACAATTAAATTATATTAATATCTTTTACTGTCCTTTTTCTAAAAGGTAGATTTTATTATCTTTGAGAGTTCAGTGTAGGTTTAAGAATTGCAGCAACAGGGCTTTAATTCAGCTTTGACCTCTACCTTACAAAGTCATGAACAGCAAGAAAATCAGAATACTAATATGTTGCATACTACTTTCAGAGCTGCCAGTGCATATGCAAACTTCACTGCAATGACAGGGAAATGAATCAGACCTTAAGAAGTAGATATGTCACTACTGTGATGTGACAATACAGGAGGTAAAATAAAAACTATTTAGTCCTTCTAGGACCATCCTGAACAGTGACCAGAGAAAATGTTTCCATCTGAGGTTACCTGGGCGACTCCTTTGTATCTCCATCAGGATGCCCTTGTTGCATTTTTCCCCTTGTTGTAATACATTCTGTATAACAAGTTATTATTCCAAAGATCAGCACTTTCTTTCCTTATAGCAACCCTTCTGTTGTTTTTTTTTTCCAGAACAACAATAAAATCAACAATAAAAAACTAATTAACAGCTTTATGATCTTCCATCTTTGCCTACTAACTAAAGCATTTTCATTATGACTCAAGTCAGCCAAGAACTTCTTGTTGCAGGGTATTAAGCTTCAGACAAAGCACACATGAAGTATTTCAAGCATGTAGGCATCAAGCACTGCAAAATAAGAGTTAAGAGCAATGCTGGGAAAAAATCCTATGTAAAATTATCATATGGTAGCTATTTCCAAAATTATCAAGGCAGAAAAACGGAGGAAAACCTGTTACTAAGCACTTGACAAACCCACTCCAACTTACATTGCAGCTGAACTCTCTTTCTCAAACAGCACAATAAGAGAGGGAGATGTTTGTCAGGTTTTTTAAAATATATACTTAAAACATTAAAATCAAGTCTGATTTTGGTTCTACTTTGAAAGCATATTTAAAACCTTGGGTGTTGTATATGTGGCAGATTCAAGAGCAGGGAAGAAGTATTTCTGGTGCATTTTGTATCACTGTAACAGTCTCTGAAGAAAAAAACTCTCTTTGCTGACCAACACTAATTATCTTTGCCTCAAATTTCTGTTGCAGATTCTCATAGTAGGCCACAATCTTATTTGAAGCCATTACAAAAGATTTGAGAGGTGTGTGGGGTTGGGATTTTTATTTTTTGGTTTTGCTAGCTTAAGCTTGTGATTACACAGCTTATGAATCAATGGTAAAACATTTATTTATAGCACTGAGGCTTTGGGTTTGAATCATCCTAGAATAGGGATTAATTCTGTTTGGTTTGTTCTAAAACAGAGCACATGATAAATAACTACTAATAGACACTGAAGAGTATTTCTTACAGCATAAATGTAAAGAAATTTATGTCAGAAATCAAAACCAATCAGTACATTTCCATGAATGCACTTTTCAAGTGTGTGCCTAGGGTGCCCAGCAGAGAAGATAGAGATAAATTACTTAAGGGCTTTTGATTAAGGAGTTTTGATAAGGACATCAGAAAGCTGTAAATCCCCAAAGCTCATCTTATTTGCTTGCATAGCTGAGCAAGTCTGGTGCATGTGGTTTTGTAAATATGTCTCTGAATTACACCAGGGATTCCTTACTTAAGTTCCAGATATTTAATCTGTTTGAATTTCCATTTCAGCCCTGTAGCTTTTCCAAATCTGATGTTAAAATCTGTATTATCTTATTGTTTTCATTTTTTTTTCTTTTTTAAAGAAAAAAAGAAATCTCATATTTGGTTAATTTTCCTGAGTAAAAGATACAAATGCCTGTTTATTTTCAACTTTTGCATAGAAGTTTAAAGAAGGCAGAATAGTTCTCTGCATCTGCAAGGGCAATTTTAAATCCTTTTAAAATACATAATCCACTTTCTTGCAAGAATAACTTCATCTGATTGGACCATTTGGCTTCCAAATAAGCTCTAGCTATAACACTGCTTGGATATGGAATTACCACTGAGTACTCTGTTGTTGCAGAGGCAAAGTTAGAAAGCATGATTAATGTTGCCCTAAAAAGTATATTTTAAAAAAATGTAGCCTAAATGTTTTGTATTTTGGGAGGCAGAAAACCCAAACATTAGAGGAAGACAAATCAGTTGCAGAGCCAAGGAATATTTTTATCCTTTGCTTTTCATTATTCACTGTGGCCTATCAATTAGGGTTATTTGGAGGTTAAACAGTTTATGACTTCAGTTCAGGCTGCCTGTAACCTCATGCAGGCAGCATTAGTCAGATACACAAGCTGGATACAAAAATTGAGGTTTTTTATAGTAAGAAGTAATAAAGACTGTCTTACAAATCTCATTCTACACATCCTCAGTATGTTACACAGCATACTTACGTACCACAAGTGGTATGGATTTTGTTAACAGGGCAAGATCTAAGGTGATTTTAAAGCAGGCAGCTTTCAGAGAGACTCTATTTTGTCCTTGCAGTTTGTTATTGAACATATATCTGATGTGGTCTAACCCTTCCATCAACTAAGCACCACACAGCTGCATCCTCACTACCTCCACCACGCGATGGAGGAGAAAATAGGAAGGGTGAATATGACAAACCTCATGGCTTGAGACAAAGACAGCTTAACAGGCAAAGTAAAAGCCACAGGCATAAGCAAAGCAAATCAAGGGATTCACTGGCTACTTCCCCTCAGCAGGCAGGTGTTCAGCCATCTCCAGGAAAGCAGGGCTACAGCACACATAACGGTTACTTGAGAAGTCAAATGCCATAGCTCCAAATGTTCCTCCCCTTCCTTCTTCCCCTAGATGTATATGCTGAACATGACATCATATGGTATGGAATC
>VWZO01001413.1:640043-673181 GCA_013396975.1 Bucco capensis | reverse complement strand
TGCAGGCTCGAGGGTGCTATCTGCTCTCCTCTTTTTCTCAGCGTGCTTGGAAAAGGCGCTGAGGAGGAGCGTGGGTGGAGCCCTCCCTGGAGCTTCGTTTGTGAAGCCTAGCCATACATAGATGGTATGGAATATCCCTTTGGTCAGTTGGAGTCAGCTGTCCCAGCTGGGTCCCCTCCCAGCTTTTTGCACACTCGCAGCTTGCTCACCGGGGTGGGGGTGTTGTGAGAAGCAGAAACCTCAACAATAACAAAACATCCCTGTGTTAGCAACATTGTTTCCAGCACAAATCCAAACATAGCCCTGGACTAGCTACTGTGAAGTAAAACAACTTCATCTTAGCCAAAACTATCACTTTTTTTCCTTTTTCTCTAGGTTAGGGTATTATCACTTAGGGTAATCCCCGTAACAAAACTCTTATTCAATCAAAGAAAAGGGATTGGCATTTGCCAAGGTCTTGATTAGGAAACTAGTGAGTCAAAGTCAATTATGCCATCCATAGTAATTGACTAGACTCAAAATCAAAAAATCTGTAAATACTAAATCTGTCAAATCAATGGAAAGAATAGAAAACATCCCTGCTGTGTTTACATTCAAGAGGTTTGATCAATGAGACTGTTTATAGAGATTATAGGGAGCATAGTTATAGATCCCAAAGACAATAAAATATTTCAAAAACATATTTACATAAGTTTTCAATTTTTTTTTTTAGCTTAGGTAAATTTCTCTCAGTTCTGTGCTTTTTTTCTTATGTAATGTTAATGATAATTCTTATTAAATCCCCTGATAGTCACATTTCCCCCTGATATTTCACATTCCATTCACATGGAATGTAAACCCCACCATCAGTTGTTTTATATATTTAACTTACAGGAGGAACATGAGCCACCTTATCAGAATTTTGTTCTTTTCAATCACTGGAATTCACTGAGGTTTTCTTTGATAAGATGACATAAACAGAAGGCATTATAATTGTGTTGCTCAAACAGACTATTTGATTATCAGACAACATTTGAATGCATGATTTCTTTGTGTGTAAACAAAAATACCTTGAATGTCTTCCTTGTAACTTGTCACAGGGTTAGAGACATAATCCTTTTCCCTCATTCCATACTTCTAACATCTCAACTTTGTAATAAAGATAACTATGTAGGGGAGGGATAATGTTGATGGAATAGTTAGTGCAACATCAACCTGTTGTCTGCTGAATCAATCTCAGATGTCTCCTCTAAATGCTACTCTTTATGGAGAAGTTGATGCTAAACTTTCTCATCATTAACTCTTTTTTGTCATTTTGCTTTCCTTTTCTCAAAGATCTGCAAGAGTTCAGCCAGAGTTTCATAACCTAACATATGAAGCTAAAGGGAATTCTAAATCTTCAAATCTAACCTCTATATAACATGCCTTGGCATTTTAAGGAATTTGCCTTAGTGTAGAATTCTTAAGAAATTATAAAGTCTGTGTAATAGAGCTCACCATAGAATCCTCTTTTGTCTTAAAAGACTGTCTAAAAGTCAAAGAATATTTCTGTTCTTAACAGAACATGAGTAGGATTACAATATTGTTATTATTGTTGTGCTTATTACCTGCCTTATGAGGCAAACAGAACAAACCACCACCTGTAATAGGATCAACAGAAGAATGAGACAAAAAGACTACTTCTGGCCTAAGAAGGTAATCACCAGAATTGTTCTTGTCTTTCTTGTTCACTTTTCTGATAGCATCATGGTGCCCATAAGTCACAATGTGCATAAAGCTCCTAATTCTGCATCAACAAGTGGTAATCCTTGTCAGGATATCCCCATGAAGTAAACTCACTTTTCTTTATTAGACCTAGCAAACTAGCAGCTGTTCAGTGGTATTGCTCTGGGACTAAGCAAAGGTTAATGAGCTATTTGCTATTTTAACATTAATGAGGTCATGTTGTAAGTCACATCAACTCCAGCTGAATTTGCACTTAGTAATTTGCTGTATCTCAGCCTTAATTTTATCAGAGCTAGAGTTTTTGTCAGTACCATTTTTCACTCTTTGCTTTAGTTTGTTTCCCACTTTCTTTTTTTGTTTGGATCAATTATTAAAATTGCTTCTTAAAACTGGATTCAAGGAGTATCAGCTAGGAAAGGTCAAGAATGGAACAGATGATTTCTGTTTACAAAACATGTCAGAGATATATTGCTTAATGTTTAGAGAACAATTGTTTATTCTGTCTTCTGACGTATGTCAATATTGCTAGAAAAACACTTCTTAAGCTCCAGGAAAAATTAGTTTATTGATATTTTTCCTTCTGTTTAGTAAAAATGTTATATTTAGCTCAGGGCTAATATGCACCTTATTGGCATATCAATAGAAAAACAAGGTATACAACATGCAAAATTCCATGCCTGGGTCTACTTGCCCTGCAGTTCTTAGGTAACACTTAAGGATATAAGTATATCACTATTTTAGAAACATATTTAAATATTTGCTTGAGAAGTGGTTCACCCCATTGTGGAATTCAGCCTCATTGATTTCTAATCAAATCTAATCTCTAGAACAAAGTTAGCTATCACTTAGCAGTCTATTTGTACTGTTTTTCTGGGAGGATTCAGTGAAGGAACAGATATTCAGATGAGATTCAGATATTCCTATAATCTATTCACTAATTTACCAACAGTCTGCATAGCAAAAGGCACCTACCAGGTCAGAGCTGCTGTTTGATTGCTGTATTAATAAGAAAGTATCTCAGCAATATTTGTATAATTTTTCAGTGGAAAATAGTTTCTTTTCTCTGAGTTGGGAAGAAATGGTTTCAAATATGAGAAATAATTTACTTGGTGGTTTCAAGAGATTTTAAAGGTGTTTTTCATTTTTGTTTAACATCATAGAAAAACTTGTCATTTTATCTTTTTGCTCCAATAGCAATATTAAGAGTATGCTTATTTTTAGATCAAAAGTAACAGAAGGATATCTATGTCCTATTTTTTTATTAAAATCAAAATAGTAACTCCACTGAACAGAGCTGCTCATGCATGAAAGGATAGCTTGGAACATATGGAGTGTTATAAACCAAATTGCTTTCACACTGATGGTATTATTAAAAGCCCCACTAGTACCATAATTTAGTTTTACAATATTTTCATTTGCATGCATTTAAATATTTTTACAGAGTAATACTTCTTCTATGAAACAATATAAAGAAAAACATTTGGGTTTATCTGCATTATCTCAAATTGTAGTCCTCTCTAACACAAATAATACTCAAATAATGTCAACATTTCAGCCAGATCTATCTGGTATCATAGATTGTCCCTAATACCTTGAGATAAATAATTCACACAAATTATGAGAGATTGAACACATGGCATGACAATACCATATTTTGGTTTAGTTTTACCAAATTACTGCTTTGAATAATTTTAAATCTTCCTAAGCATTTTTAACATATCTACTTTTACTGGTTCATTGTCATACATTTAGAAGGATACTGATTTTGGTCCTTCTTTATAAATGAGTCTGTAAGTAAAAATAGAGATGCATTCCTGTTTGCAGAGGTTCAGTCTATGTATTTTGTAATGTGAATTTCCCTACATATTCTTTCCTATACTGGTATGAATTACTGGTTGTGTTACAGATGGACTGTAGATGTTTTCATTCCACTACACTTGCTTTTATAAAGGTAACCAGTCACAATTTACATGTGTGGATAATAATATCTGTGATCTATATTTACTGACTTATTATTCTTTTTAATACATTCCCAAATGTCTTAGCAAAGATATTCTGTTGAGAAACAAGTTATGCTACAATGGCATGACATAAGGGGTTTGATTTAATTACTTTATTTCTGAAAAGGCTTAATTTAATTTAGTGACACTGAGTAGTTTAGGGGATTAGTATTAGCTATACCTTCTCCATTTCTGAATTTAAATGTGTAGATGAAAGCTAATGCTTGACTTCAATTTGATGACCTATCTGAAATACAAATTGTAATCTCTAGTAGAGATACTGCTAGATCTCCCTGTGGCAATTGTTTCAGAATTTTTAAATGAATTTATTCCTACAACACACTTTACCCAAGAACTCATCCACATTACTGCTGGAGAACTGAGGCCTACAGCACTGTCACAGAGGCACCCACAAAATGGACAGCAATGGCTAACCAAAATGTGGATTTATTGCAAACAAGATGAATTAGCTATCCTCGTGACAAACTGTATGAAAGCTCAGAGGTACACTACAGCACAATTGGTTCTTAAACTACAATCTTATTCCTAGGAAGATAAACCCCAGCAGCTATGCATGCAGTCACAATAAAGGGGAAAATCCTCCCTCCATGGCTACCCAGATCTCTGACCCTAAATAAGGGGTGAGGGTTCACTCAGTCTGCAGAGCTATCCTCTGGAGGATAACCCACTCTGTGGGGAGAAGCTTCTGACCACAAGCAGCTCTAGTGCTTACCTTGCAGAGGTCAGCTCAGCTCCAACACCACTGGCCAGTCTCCTTCCATACCTTAGACTGATGGTCAATGACAAAGTAAACTTGGACATGAAGTGTCTGGTTGCAGCAGGATGCTGAGCTCCTCCTGAAAGTGTTTCTGTTACAACCCCAAACTCAGGTGTCCTTAGGCTCCAGACTGACTCCTGCAGGCTCTGGTCCCCTTGTTTTGGTTTAATGTCTGGTTTTTTTTGTGCTGTTAATGTTTCTGTGGGGGTAGCTGTATCTGTCACAAGTATCTAAAGGGAGCATTTGAATCCTAGGCATGAAGCTTGCATGCAGAGATCAAGAGATAAACTTGTTTAAACTCTTCACAGCAATATTCTTAAGAAACCATCTACAGTGTCTTATCTTAGTGTTTCTGCCATTCTTTGTTGCTCCACAGAAACTCTGTCTTCTTCTAACAGAAGTTGAAGTGTTACATGCTGTGTATAAAGTTTTATATGTAGAACAACATTATCCGTTCTATCCATTGCTGATACAAGGGCAAATTAGGGAGAAAATAATATTTTTTGTCTTCTTTATATTATTTTAACTTTTTTGTCTTCTTTATAATATTTATGCTTAGTCCCCTAAATGAATAGTCCAAAATCCCATGGGAGTTCTGCAGAAGAAACTATATAGAAATGTGGGCTTTCAGAAATAGTGCTGTTACCATTTAGTGAAAAAGCACTAATTAGTGCCCTTTGGAAATAGAGAGGATCATGACCAAAATGTTATCCATAAGATCTTACATGTTATGCTCATAAACCCCACAAAAACACATGCCTTGTGAGACAACTAAGACATGGAAATTTTAATGGTGACATCAGATGTCTGGTACATCTAAAATACCAACCTTGATACAGACTTCTGAAATTATAAACAAAACAAAGCAAAACAAACAAAACCCAACACAACAAAACCTGGGTCTAATTAGTATTTTTTTAACAATAAATAATCTTAAAAAGAAATAACTCTTTGCACTGGAAAGATTTATCTCATGTTCAAAAGCTTTTTGAATATGTACAACCAGACCTTTCTCCATTTAAAGACTATTAATGTGTCAGTTGTGAAATCTATTCACTACTGAAAATGTCAGTGCATCATTTCACTACTCAGGAGTAAAAGCTCTTTGTGAGACTTGCCTATTAAGTATTATTCATTCCAAGTAATGAGGAAAGTAGGCACTAAATTGTATTATCCAGTTCAAAGTTATTGTTACTGAGGAAATAAAAAGCTGTAGGAACATAGGAATTGCAAGAATGAATCAGACCAGTAGTTTATCTAGCCAGATATCTTAGCTTTGACACAGACTAAGATAGTAAAAGATACTCCTTAGTAGATGATTATTGAACAGTGTTGCCCACAGGAAAAATTTAATGGTTGGTTGTTTTTTTAAATCTGGCATATACTTTAAGTTACTCATTACAATAAAATAAAATAAATCCCTAAACCTTTTTCCTCTGTATCAAAAGAAATGTAAGTGGATTTTTAATAGTTTTTATGTATATAATCCTCATTATTATTTCATATTGTCATGGAGGCACCCACAAAACAGACAGCAATACCTAACCAAAAAGCAGATTTATTATGACCAAAAGTTACTCAACATTCCTCCTGACAAAAAGAAAATTACAGGTTCAGATGTCAGCTGGGAATATACAAGTACACAAGTGAATCTTAAGCTTTAGCAAATATTCTTTCTGTAAAGATGAAGCACAATGTGCAAGCACTCACTCATAAAAGGAAAAACTCCCACTCAAGAGTACCCAAACTACACATTTGTCCAAGGTTGGGAGGGGTGGTGTGTGAGGACTCACTCAATCCAAGGAATTATCCTTAGATGATGTCCCAGTCTAAGCAGAGGATTCAACTGCAAATCTACTTCAATCAAGAAGACTAAGTCAAACTCCCTTTCTAGCAGAACACCTTTCATATCCAAGTCAAGTGTGCTGTGGTCATTTTAATTAATTGGAGGGACAAATCCACAACAAGAGCCTAGACTTAGGGTCATTACTTCACCACAAAGTGCCAACCTGATCCTCATCAGGCCTCTTTCAAGCCCTGGCCCCTTATCAGGTATCTGTCCTTTCTGGTTTTTTGCTTTGTCTGGGTTTTGTCCTACCAGGGTGGTTGCATCTGCCACATGTGTATGTTATTCTAGCATGCAGAGGTCACTGTCTGGATTTATGGTCACATGTCAAGATATACTTCACATTTTTATGAGTTTAGTTTCATTTTTCATCTTCTTCTGCAATACCTAACAGTCTACCACTGTTAAGCACATTTCAGGTGCATTGGCTGGTGCTCCATGGTCTTACATAAACTGGAAACAAAAAAAATCCTCATCTGACATTTTCTAATGTCCCAAACAAATCAGTTTTCCTTCTCACTGAATACAGGACACAATAACACACCAGCAAAGGGCTGGTACTGGCTGTGGTACACTATATGGAGGTGAGAAAAAGACAAGCTAAGCTATGGATTCAGGAGCTGAGAAGGAGTTCCCCTTGCAAGAGGAACTGCAACAGCTCATTTGTAGATATCTGACACACTTGTTATATGGTTCATTTTATTTTTATGGAATGACCCTTATTAAAGTCACTTAACTGGTGAAGAACTCCATATGCTGTGAAAGTAATGGGCCAAAACCCACAGTGCACTTAGGTGCTACTGTTTTTTTATTGTAGAAACTCCTTGCCCTTAGCTGTTTGCAGCTCTGATGTAGGCTCTCACAAAGGCAGAGTGGTTAGAAGTGGAAAACTACTGAAGAGAAGAAAATGTCTGCTGAAAAATATTGACAGAGAAAATGTTTGCCATCCTGAGGACTGTGAGCCTCAGAACTAGGCTTGGGAGCCAGCAGCATTCTTAAAAGGGCAACTGGCATCTTTGAAGTGCAGCTGGGTTCCTAGAAACTGGAGACATCCTGAGGTACTATTGATAAGTGCTAACACAAAGAGCTGTAATGGCAATTTATCATCTGAAAAGGAGAAAAATAATCTGGGAAAAGATGAAAATACCCTCAGAAAGTAGGAACTAGTAACTGCCATGGGCTAGTCTAACTGTAGGAACAAGAAAATAATCTGAAAAAAATAAGAACTGCTGTGAAAGAACAGAAAAAAATCATCATCTATTACTGAGAAATAGAAATTAACAGGATCTATTAGCTGCTCAATGCAGTTGTGTCTATGATATAAATTTTCTGTGTATGTGATATAAAAATTACTTCATTTTTATCCAAATGGAGCCTTTCTCTGAGAACTCCCCATGCTACACATAATTCCTAATTCCAGTTGCATTCTTGGGACAGTGATAAAATCCAACACAGCAGACAGCAGCATAAGAAGGATTAACATTGTTTAAATGTCAACAGTGTACAAAATGTACAACATTGCCAACAATTTGCATTCACTTGAAGTTAGGTCCAGAAAAGATTTTATGGAGAAGTTTGAACACGTCTGACCTGTCTTAGTTTTCTAGTCAGGTAGATGTTCAGAAAATTAAATGTGAGATACTCTCTTAGTGACAGAATCTTATCTGAAGAAGAAACAGACATAACCTGGAACTGGTCTAGTTGTAATTCTATTTCACATTAGACTTCTTAATGTGCTCATGCTGATGTATAGATTTAGACACACCATCTTCAGTAAATGCACTTCTTTTATCTGTCCATAAGCAAAACTTGCCTTCAGCTGAACTTCAGGATGCAGATCAAATTTTTATCTTTTAAAAAAATCATTTTATTTTAATGAAAGTATCATGTTTAAAGAACTGTATAAAAGAAATGAAAACACACTCTCTGTATAGATGGATATAGATAATATGAGTACTGTATAAACTGAGGAAAAGGACAGACTTCTTTAATGTATGAAAGTTTTTTTGTATTTAAGTCATTTCTTATCCCTAAAAAATGTTTCAACCTCCCAGATAAATCACTGCCCTCAAAACCATATTGTGATAGTAGTTGAATATTTTATACTTTACTTTTCCTATCTTTTTTGTTCTTTTAGCTATTAATATCTGACACATTCTTTCCATATTCACTTTTTATATGTTAAAGTGTTAATTATGTTAATTTTGGGTCAGAGAATCAAGAAGAATAGAATGTTTTGTAATAATGTGAGATGTACCAGGGAAAGGAAGAGACTGTAGTTACACTTTTTTTTCCAAACATTTGACACTACAAGTGAATATGATGTGTTAGACCACTCAAGGAGTTAGGCATTAGAATAATCATCAGAAAACTCCTGGCAGAAACCCAACCCTTCAATGTGATCCAAGAGTACACTGAATATAAAATTCATGAATAAAGTTATGTCACTTAGAGTGGGATCTAGAAAAGTCTTCCCCTAAGCTCAAAAAGAGTTACCACTTGTTTCTGAGCTCCTTGGAAGTGTTTGCTGTCAGCTGGGATTCACAATCAAGATTTTATTTTTTCCCTGAATTCAAGCAAAATGATCAAGGACTAAGGAAAAAATTTTCAACAGAAAATGTTGAAGTTTCTTCTCTGGTCTTCCTCCTCTAGCTTGTTCACAAGTGCTTCTAACTGGAACATGCCAAACATCCTGCAAAATGCCAAAGAGATCAGAGGCATAATTATGACAAAACCAATCATAAAATCCACAAAAGAATCTTGTTAATCCTGAGAATGAGATTTTCTCAAATATAGGGTGTAAATCTGTGAAGGTCTGATTGCTAGCCTATGATCATTACATGAAAAATTAGAAAAATAAGGATAGTTCATTGACTGTTTGAGGTTTGGGTGTTGTTGGGTTTTTTTTTTTTCAGAAAATTGCAAAAAACAAGTAGACTAAGTGTAACAATAATTACCCTTGGATGATCACAAACTCTCCAGAAATGAGGTTGTGTATGCAAGAGTAAGTGTAGATTAGTTCAAGGGAAAATTTGTGGTCAAAATGCTCTGTACCAAAAAGCTTTAAAAATGCAACTATCTTAGCAAAAGTTACATGGAAGGAGATTCCAGAAGACTAAACAATAACAAGGAAATTGGGACATTCTGCTTCTAAACATGTTTCACTTCTCTTTTATAATACATCACGGAGGAAAAGGGGTGGGGGCAAGGAAGTTCAAAAGTATATCAGAAAGATCAGAAAGCGCAGTAGCTCTAAAAGAAAATACACATTGAGTATGAATGAAGGGAAGGGAAGAGGAAATAAACTATGAATTTTGCACCCTTGCTATTCATTTTTCTGTCAAAAGTTTTAAGATGGAAGTGGTATCTAAGAGGGCTCCTCAAACCAAAACATTTCTATTAGTTTTCCATCTCAACTGTTATTTCACTTGTTCTGTCACTGAAGTGGTCCAATGGAAAAAGAAACACTTGGAATTCAGGGACAACCACTACTCAATAGAAGTTTTACTTTTTACATCAGTGGAAATAGACTCATGGGTCATACTTATGGTAACTGCTGTTCTGAAGCATCTTTAAAAATATTGATCAATCAAAATATTAATAAAGCATTTTTTCTAATATTATTAGTCTTTTTTTCACATCTGAGCAGATATTTCCTGTGCAATATTTTTACAAAACTTCTGACCATTTTTATTCAGACTGAATTTTCCCACTATTTTGCTTTTCAACTACACATTTCAATCACTTGTTCAACTGTGAATGGGATGTCACTCATTACAATAAATGTTGTTGCTTGAAGCAGCACACACCAAAAACATGACAATGAAATTTTACCTCACCATCTATCACTCTCCTTATACTCATTGTAGATTTTATGGCACTACCTAGAGCATCTCAGTTTGCATCTTATTAGATGATTTGGGTATTTGGGATTCTAGTCTCCCTCTGAGAATCTCCCTCTGTAATACCACATTAAAAAAAGGAAAAAATAATGGAGACAAATTACTTGTAAACAGATCCAAGGAACCACATTTACCATATCAGGAATAACTGAACTCCCAAACTGATTTCCTGACATATACTTCTGATGTCACACGTTTGATAAATTGGAAAAAAGAGATACCTTGTATGTGGATGTCTGTTGTAAACAGAATGTCAACAGTTGCTGATCAATCCTGGAGGACTGAGCACACCTATAAAATGTTTGTGTTTATTCTGTGTAGCACACATGCTTTCAAAAGTTACATTTAGATCAAATTCAGTCTCTGACAGTTGTGGATCTCATCACGTCTTTGATTGTACCTTTTTTTGTTTGTTTTCTTTTAAATTTTACAATTTTGGTGATAGTAATAAAAAGAAAAAAACAAATAGAATACTAAAATCAGAACATCTTAGTGACTACCCTTCACTGTACCCTTCTAATATTAAAATCAAATTCTTTGCTCATCTGAATTAATCTCCTGTTGTTCACAAGATGGTACCTTCTTACAGTTAGTTAACTTATTAATTTGCTCCTCTTACTTTTCTTACACATAGAACAAGGAGTTACTTTTTCTTTGCTGATTTTAAAAGTCACAATAAGAGGAGTTTTCCATTTTATTCCCTTGCTTCTACCACCATCAAAACAGTCAAGATTGTTTTACTTAATCTGACTAGTGGGATAAGCAAAATAATTACTCCTGAGGGCCATGTAAACGTACAATGAATCTGCTAAAAAGAATTACTGTGAAATAAATGCTATCACATTCTTCATAGAACTCAATTAGAAAGTTCAAGCTTTTGCACCTTCCTAGCTGCAATGCTACCCAGCTTCACCACTTTCAGTATCATCCCAAAGTCCCAAGACCAAGCCTTAAGCAGTATTTACTAATTCCCAAACACTCAGCATCAAAGAGAAGTTACAGATGTAATTCTAAATAGCCTTGACACCCTTGTTTGGTGTCTGAATAGCTGAAATAAGCAGGCAGGCTGCCAAATATTTCTCCAGAGTTATTTCCCTTTCAGCTATATAATTTTAATTTACATGGAAATCATCGATACTTTAAAGTGGTACTTGTCCATCAAGCTTGTTTATTTCCTATTTCCCCAATGTGCTGTAACAGAAATCCAAGTCATTGATTGGTTGCACAAACATCATTTACTCAAACAAATGTTCAGATGGAGTCTTTCAGGTTCCTCTGAGCTGCCCAAAGTCCAGCCACTGGAGATAGACCCATGTCAGGCATAAATATATTGCACTGAACATGCTTCACCAGTTTCATGTCATGCTCTGCTGAGTGACACAGACTGAGCTGTGTGCAATTATGTCACAAATGCTTTTTCATTCAGTTGGATATGCTTAGGATTGTAAGTGTGCATAGATCTGGGCATGAAATACTAGTGTTTAAAAACATGCAGAACCTATTCAAAGTACATTACTGAGAGTAATGTGCCAAATATCCAGCAGTTTTAAAGTGCCAGAATTTTACTGTCATTTATTACCCTTACCCTTTGGTGCCTTTCTCAATTTTCTCTTCTTCATTTAGATACTAGATACAGGATTAAACTGATGAAATTTTCCTGACCTAGTCATTCAACAATCCTTTTGTAGTCAACAGAGGGAAACAAGCACCTTAGAGCATAATTCATTTCACCCTAAAGTGGAGACCCAAGATAGATCAGATCAATTGCTCTTGAAAAGTGTCTGTCTTTCTTCATCAGCAGTAAAGAGAGAGCCTATGGTGACAAGCAGAGATGTCTACATTACAGACCTCCAAAGTTAGCTTATTTAGTTTCTGTCTTGAATGGCTTCAGTAACATGCTGAGTAATTTCATCTCCAGCTGAATCTGCAGAAGCCAAGGAACTCAGCACCTCCTGAGAGGGAGAGTTAGATTCCAGATTAAAAAACAGATTTAGATACATTTATCAATTTCTTTTTGCCTTTATCTTGATGCCATGAAAACAAAAGGCTGTAGATTCTTACAAAGCAGAATGATGATTTTGTAACTTCTTTGTTGGTAGTGCTAGTGGAGCTTCAAGTGTCAGCACAGTAGCAATGGAGGGAGGGCAGGAAGAGGAAAAAAGCACACACTCTTCTCATGAACAAGAAGGTTTTAAGTATTCCAACCAGCAGTTCTCATATCTCAAATGTTATTTTTTTCCTAGTTCATATTTTAGGTTGCAGAAGGTTAATCTTTGCAAATTCCAAACTTTACCAGGACTAAGCATTCAATAAGTTCATCAGTTTCAAATGTGTTTCTGGTTTCCTCACATCAGTATTTCAGAGATGTTTTTAAATGTCCACAAATTCTTAAGTCATTTTATTATTTTTTATTAACAAATAACAGCCAGTATGATAAATTGTTTAAATATGAAAAACACCTTTCAAAAGCTGCAAGTTTTTTGTAGCCATAGATTTCAGGGAATAAAGCTAATATGTATGAACTCTTCCATGTTTCTTTCAGGTGTTGCTGTTCCACTGAGTTCACCAGCAATGATACATGGCAGGATAAACACAGAATATGTTGCTACAAGGAAAAAAAATTCTGACAATTCCTTGGCTGTTTATTCCACATTTTTAAAGGCAAAAGTGTCTCACTCAGGAAATCCCTTCTAGCACTTTACTACGCTATGAATTTTTAGTTTAATTTGCCTATACAAACCATATTTTTATAACGTACAAAATAAATCCAGTTGATACTTCTTTTTGAAGCTCCAAAGAGCAGGCAGCTCAGACTAATATTGTTATTTCATGATACTAAAATGTTGAAGAGAAATATAAGCAATTCTAAGAGGAAATTCATACACAAAAATTCACAACCACCAGAGTCTCTTCTTTAATATTTAAATGGAAATATTACTAAAAGAGTCACAGACATGAACACCTGCTTGGATGTTTTCTTTTCTCCCAGCTGCAATAATCTAATCCTGCTGTGCAGACAGGGTTCATTTTTCTGAAAGGCTTGACTATGTGTACCAGTGGCAGCAACTGGAGCTGTGAATATTGAGTTCTCACATCTTCTATTTCAGAGCATAGATGTGTTTAATGGTGCCTGAAATTTTGGAATGATTAATTTTATAACAAAATATCTAAAATTCTCAAAGAATATGCTATTTAACATGGCAGGAATTAACTCAGTCTAACCCACAGTAATCAGCCCCATCCAAAAAGTTCCATAGGCTTTCCAATATAACTATGCAGAGTTTTAGTACTCCCAGGAGTGGACTAATGATCCAGTAACCCATAATTAAAGAGATGTGCTTCCACTCCCTGATCCTCTCAGTGTTTTTATATTAACTTAGAAAGGTCATATTAAGGAACACAGACATAAAAATCATGAATTTAAAATTTGGTTGTGTGTTTGTTTCCTAGTCTCTGAAGTTAGTAAATATGTATATGTATAAATATGCAAAAGACTTTCAGTTTAAATACTACAGGAAAGTCAAATCTTCTAAGGAGTTTAGGTACTGTCAAATTCATTAGCTATTGTAAGTCATATATTTCCCTTTTTGTAGGAAATACTTGAAAAATAATAGAAAGGTACAATGCATCTGTCTCTACAGTATCAATTGTCAGATGGTGACAGAATAATTTGCAAATCATTTATGCTAGTGGCAACAGAATTTGCAAGAAAATAAGCAAAGTAATTATTCTCTGAGTAAGATACGATTAACTATAGAACTAGTCAGAGAATGGGAAAGCATTAAAGTATAATCACTCACCAAAAATAATCTATGGCTAAAATTGTTTATAGTGAATAATACAACCAGATGTAACTGCAATAATTTAAAGATACTTATTCTAAATTCGGTCTATTTTAAATCAGATTCTTGAATCAGAACTGTAACTTCTTGATACCAGCCACACCTGTTTTAGCTTTAGTGATCAATATTTGAACAAAGTATTGGGAAAAAACACATTAAAAACTGACTAAAATATATTTGCCTGGATGAAAAGTCTTGCCTTCCCATCAAACCCTGTTGTTACTCCAGACAAAATTCAGCCAAATATCCCTGAAGTACATACAAGCTTTAAGCAGGCATTGGTGGATGCTTTCTCTGCTCTTTTCCACTAGTTCTGTGCGCTTGATAGAAGTGGTGACTAAAAACAGCACATAAAATTAGAAAAGCTTTTATATCTAAATAAATGTGCAAATAAAAAATATTATGGGCAAGAGAAGACTTGCTAGGGATACTACTAACAATACTAATTCTTAGTTTCCATACTAACGTAACTCAGGTCACTTTACAAATCTTAGTGATATCCCCTTTTTATAGCATAGAAAAGTAGGGAAATTCTCTCATCTACTTAAAAAGATCAAATTTAAATTATGGGAACTGACAAAGAAAATGAATCCTGGAAGCAAGGAAACAGCTAATTTGGTGAAAATTTTTAGTTTAGAAGATGGGTCAGGAAAAACAAGTAGTTGATTTTGTCAGCAAGTGTGTAGTTGACAAAGCCAATTACCTATTTTCCCAAATTGTTTTGTGGTCATTGTATATTCATTGTATATATTTCTGTCTGCAGAGTTAGACCTGCTTTTTCAGCAAGTCTCTCCAGTGTTCAGTGGATATATGCCAAGAGTTACTTGCTGCAGATAACCTCACTGACTTTAAAAACATAGCTTGAAAGATGGATTTCTAATTCCTCATCCAGTCACAGATATATAAAGGCTTATTCCCACATGTATTTTTTTTTTTAGTGTAACATATTGACAGGTTCTGAATGGGAATAAGTGAAGAAAGTCTACATGCTCTTATAATTGAATGATATTACCAGACTTGAAAAATTAATGTTGTGGAAATGGAGCTCCATTATTATTTCTTTTAACAAAACTAAAGTTTGTTAATAGTTTTCTGATAACCTAGAGGAGTAGGGAACTTATCTCATTTACTTACAAGATTCAATTTGAAATTAATTCCACGGAACACCCCAAGGGTGTTTAGATTTCTGCAGAAAAGGAGTCCTACCCATTCTCACTGCAGCAGTTCTTCAAACTGCATTGCATAATTAACAAACTGTGAAATGCATCTCCCAAAGAAGTTACAGATATCTGTCTGCCTTTGCACTGGAGAAAAAACACAAACAAATCTGACATAAGAGTGTTGCACTGCCCTCAATAATTCAAAGACATTTAGTTAATATTTTGTATAACCCCTTTTATGTTGATATAGAGGTTATTATCATGGCTAGGCTTGGCGAACGAAGCTCCAGGGAGGGCTCCACCCACGCTCCTCCTCAGCACCTTTTCCAAGTGCGCTGATAAAAAGAGGATAGCAGATAGCACCCTCGAGCCTGCACTAGGGATTTTTTTTAGGTGAGACACAGCATGCGCAGAGCTGGACCCACCCTTTAGTCCTAAGGTTCATCTGCCAGGGCCTAGCAAGCTTGGACGCTGGCAGCCAAGTCCTTAGGATGGAGGTTTAACCTCTTAGCTGGAAGGCCTTACAGGGCTAAACGAGCTCCATCTGCCCGGGTTTGGAATTAGAGTTGTCCTTCTCCTAGGATGACTGCCAGAAGGCTAATGAGCTCATCCTACCCATAGAGGTTAATATACAATCAGTCAACAAGAGAAAATGGGAGAAAAAAAACAAACTCAAAATAAAACCAAACTCCAAACTTTTATCAGTGTTACCTTTCATAGGTTAACCTCTATATCTGTATAGATATTTGTATAGATGCTATACCATTCCAGAAATTTTGTCATAAGTCTTGTGCAGGCCTTGCCATTTTTTAAGCTTTACCTAAGTCACTGTGTGGATGATAGCGAATTTTATTAAATCACTCTGCTTACTGACTGATGATCACGTGTTGTTAAAAATCATACAACCTAATCTTGTGATTTGCCATAATAGTGATAATAAATCTTAAATTCCTGTGTAGGATCCATAATCTCTCATTTCATGACACTTGGAAATGTTCTCTATTTTCTCCTTAAGTAGAAGACATTCATGACACCTTCTAAATTATAATAAATATATATATATATAATTTTGCTTCAATAAGTTCCAAAAGTGTCCCTCATCCTTTAGGGGCTGCTTGGTCTGCTCCCATAAGGAATGTCTTTAACTGGACTTTACATGCTATGTAAATCTTTCCATTCATACTTGCATCAAACATATAAGCAAATTAATTGTTTACATATTTTTATTGACTCTTTTTTAAACACAGCACAGAGTAAACAACCAGTTGGAGTTATAAGGGTTGAGTTATTTGGCCACAGCATGCCTGTCTGTTGTCTATGACATGTCTAGAAGGCATATGAAGCTTGTGTAAATCTTCACAGAAGATACATTGCCTTGAAAGCCTTGGGTTTACAAACATCTACTCAATGTAATAGTAAACTAACCAATAGCTACAAAATGCTTTTATGGATAATTGGGATTTAATTTATCTTCCAATCAAAACCAGACAGGACTATCTCTCCATTTGCTACCTCAGAATATCTCAACACAGATAATTGATCATTTCAAGTCAAAACATAAGTTTAAATACTTCAATTATACAGAAGTGTGAAATGACTCAGATTTTTTGTTCTTGAATAAGACACTACAGAGGACTGAGGTCTGTAAGGATGTCTGAATGATGAAACAAAATTTAAGCAAACAAACTTAAATTTTGACATTAGTATTTCAAGCAAACATTGAAAAAAAATAATCTTTCCTCAGAACAATGCCTAACACCTGAGCTAGCACTGTTCTCTTAAGCAATACTCTCCTAAAATCGATTCTTAAGTCACATAGTTTAATCTAACTGAAAGCAAATTCCTCCAAAGCCATCACTGTTTCTATTAGGCATCCATCCAAGAATTATTTTTCTCATTCAGCAATATAAACAATAATGTATTCCTCCCCCTCCTAGAGTGTTTAATCATGGATTTTACCTTGTATAGCAAATCAGATTTCTTTTCCTGCCTCACCATGCAAGATGATACTTGGCATTAGAAATTGAAAATTGATTGTCTTATTTCTATCGATTTAGTATAATAATTAAAAATATCAAAAACAAACCACATAACATTTATCAACTTGCTCTGCAAGCAGGTACACACCTGCATTGTGAATAACATGGAAATAATCTGTGTAGATCCTGAACTGGGCTTGTAGTTAAACAAAATTTCCCTAAGATTTCTAGAAGCCTTTGAAATAATATTGCTGTACATGTGAATGTACCTTGTCAGTACATAAGTGACCTTTAAACAACTTTTTTTTTTTTACTAAAGCTTGTTCATGGGTTTTCACTGAATGAAGGCAAACTTCAAGCAAGCAGAGGCTAAGCAATCAATTGCAATTTTCATTGTATTGGCCATTTTTATAGAAGTTTGTTTTAGGGTATCTGAGTCTAAGTTTAGCATGAGCTTGCTTACATAATTCACAAATTGCCATAAAAATGCCATAATGTTTCTAGAAATGCCTGTGATTGGAATTTCTCAACAATATATGAAGGGGCTTGATGAGAAGAACAGTTTTCTTCAGTCTTCTTGAGAAAGTCTTTGCACAAAACTACATGGCATCCTCACATAATGTTCTGCCCAACTGTCACATTTTATTAATGTAAGAAGAATTTGGTATTTACAGTAGTAATTTAATTTTTAATTAATTGCTGCTTTTAGTTCTAGTTGCATGCTGTTTGTTCATTAGGTGACTAAAGGTTCATGCCCACAACACAAATGCACAGACAGGCATGATGGCCATCTGGGGAATCCCAATCACCTAATATGGGGAACAAGGCTCAACCTTGTCCCTCCCAGGGCATCCTTGGGATTGTCATTCCCATGGGCTGGATGAGACCCATCATAGTGAGCCAGCAGGAACAGTTCTCCAGGCTACCTTGCAGAGTGAGGTGGTTACTGCATTGGTGCACAAGTCCTGTTGTGGGACAGACAAAGCATTTTGGGACTTCACAAGTCTTATTATGGAATATTTAGTGAAGGAACAAAAGGTGGAGAAAAGGAGGGGTCGTGGAGGTTTCAAGAGAATAAACATGGGAAACAAAAGTATAAGGGAATAAAAGGGATCAGCTGGATGAAAAAAGGAGCCAGACAGTTCTATTGTCTGGCCATGTTCTGCACCTAATCAACACAGTCTGTCCTGTCTTCTTGTAAAATTCCATTTGTAACTATTTTCCTTGATACAGGGCATGGATCCAGGATGAGACAGTGGATAGATTGTTTAAGGCCAGCTGTTTTATATATTCATGTATTTCCCACTAATGGACCTGGATTCTGAACAGCCAGGTAGGGGGACAGGGTCAGGCCATTTGTGCCATCTGTGCTTGTATGACTGTTTTTTCTCTGTCTATTTGTGTGGCTGGCCATGGAAATACATGTTTAGAGCATGTGTGCTCATGTATGTCTACTGAGAATACGTTTTCAACCTTGCTACTGGATGGATTTGGGGATGTAAATTGTGGCATCCTCATCCCTGCCAGGCTTCCAGATTCAGCAGCCTCTAACATTGCTAAGTGGAGTTTAATCAAATTCAAAGCGTAGTGGTTAATGGATTGTCTGTGTGTTATTTAATATATGGAATTTTCTTTGCTTATTTATTTGTTGGTTTCCATGACCCTATTACTTGTCCTCAGTATCAGTGGCAGAACCTATTCTACCCCTGCATCTACATTTTTGGGGTAATTCTTGAAGACATCTGAGATCATAAAACCAAGAGATAAACTACACATTACAAATGTTGAAACAGAATTTATAGCAGGAAACTTAAAACATTTTCAGATGTTAAGACAGTAGAGGAAAATAATTTTTCCTTCCTGTGAAAAGTTGGGGAAGGAAGGGGAGTTAGCCTTGGCAAACAGTCAGACTCCCAATCAGCTGCTCATTTACTCTCTCTCCTTACTAGAATAGGAAGAGAAAATAGGATGAGAAAGTTTGTGGGTTGAGATAAAGACAGGGAGATTGGTTACCATTTACTGTCATGGGCAAAACAGACTCCACTTGGGGAAAATTAATTTAATTTATAGCCATTTAAAGCAAATTCAGGTAGTGAGAAGCAAAGACAAATATTAAAATAATGTATTTCCTTCCTCTTCATTCCCCCAAGCTCTCTTGACTCCATTCACTTCAGAGAACTCTACCCTTCCTGCAGCAGCACAGGNGCAAGTGATTTTCAGACTGTGCCTGTCAGGAGGGATGGAGGGGTTATATCAAGTACACAAAAATTTCTCACTGCCACTCCTTCCCTTTCATGCTTTTCCTCTGCTCTCCCATGTGCTGCAGTCCTTCAGGAATTATCCATCTGCTCTGGCATGGGATCCTCCACAGACTTCAGTGGATGTCTGCTCTGGCCCTCAGAGATCCTTCTTCTCCCTTTCTTCTGATCTTGGTGTTCCTACTGCTCTCTCTCACTCCCTTTTCCCCCCCCTCTCTCTCTGGTATCTTCTGCCCTTTCTCAAATACATTTTCACAGAGGTGTGTGAAAGAGCTGATGGGCTCAGCTCTTGTGTAAGGTGTGTCTGTTGAGGAGCTGGCAGGGATCAGCCCCTGGCCATTTTTCACACATGCCACCCCTAATCACAACCCAACTCAACCCTCTCTCCCTACCTCTAGCACCAGACCCTTGCCACAGATGCTTAATACATGTGAAGTGCTCAGACAGTTTTATTCTGTGATCTTTTCTGGTTTAAAGTAATCTTTTATGCCTCTGCTACTTTGTATCTGACTTAGGTGAAATAAAGAATTAAATGACTGCTGTATGACTGGTAAATGGTAACCTATCACAGATGAAGCCGAACAAACAAACAAACAAACATTAAAACCTAAAAACCCAAACTCAAATCAACAAACAAACAAACAAAAACCCCCACAAACAAACCAAGACATTTTACAACTGCATTTCTGCATCTATTTCACTTTCTGGTACTCATGTATGCGTCTGAATCAAAGTCTGTGCCTTGTCTATGGGAGCTGAACTTGTGATGTTGCAATATCTTCAGTATAGCTTCAGGTTGCAATGAAATTGCCACAAAAGGTTTAAGCTAATACACTTCACCTCACAGCTGAAGGTAAAAGTATGCATACACTTACTCAGAGAAGCTGCATGACTATATACTTTCTCGCCAACTACTATCATTGATCATGTATAACCTAGAATAGTGAGATAAATGCAGGCATTTTTAAAGAAAATGAAATGATTATGTGAATTTCCAGCTTCATCCATCCACTAACTTCTACTTGTCTTCTTTATCCTATATGATTCAAAGGGAAAATTGTTCAGATGCCATTCAGAATAAGACAACAGAAAATACCAGGTTTATGTTATACCTATTTCACTTCCTATATAAGCATATATAACCATTTTGGAATCCAAGAAAGAATCTGAAGAATGCAGAGATGAACTAGAAAACGGAGATAATATTACCCTCAGGAAACTGCAGTTATCTGTGGTCACAGAACATCAACTAATTAAACTACCCTGTATATTTTAGATAGGTAGTGCATTTTAGACTGGTAATTGTATTTAAGAACTGTAGTCCTATGACATTATTATGAGAAGCACTGCTGATTAAATGTCATTGCACAGCTGAAGAACCAAATTATGCCATTAGACATTCCATCCTGCTTTAAAAAATGATACTGTCTGTATAGCATGACAACTACCTTTAACAAGGCACCCAAAAATGGCTTCCTAAAACTCAGAGTGCATACAGGAGCTCTGTTTCTTATTCTAGGCATTTCATGTCTTTATTTCACCATCTGGTATGTCATGCCTAAGTTTAATAAGAAATTTTACAGCTTGCAAAGTCCCATAATTCTAAGATGCTTATATAAAGAATAACCTTTAAAATCAGAACTACGGAAAGTAAAGTGGCAGAAATTTGATGAAGGAAAGAAGAAAGTGACTACACTTTTTGCTAATCGTCTGATGTCCTAGTACCAAGCTGCCATGAACAGAGGAAAGTCTTAACTGGAAAGGGTTCAACAAAACTTAGGTGATTTTACTGCAAATTGAGATAGCTGCTAGACTGTTCTTTATCCTGTGCTCTCTCTAGCCTTATGGGTGAGAGAAAAGACAATTATTTTATCTAAGTCATTTTTATGAAGATCTCAGTAAAAAATCTGCTGGCCCAAGAAATGTGTGAACTCTTAAAGAGAGGAGGGTCTGCACGACCATTGGACTGGAAATTAACCTAAATGCTTACTTGTTAGCTTACTCCAGTCTCTGGGATTTGTCCACTGTGTTTTGTTTGTCTCTGGTGGGGTTTTGGTTGCAGGGGAGGGAGCTTCTGGTGTGACTCCTGTAAGAAGCTTCTAGACACACACCCCTACACTGCCACCACACACTCCAAGTTGGACTTGATAATCAGTGAAGGTGGAAATTCCTCTGTGATAACATAGTTAATGTCAAAAACCTATTGGGTGAGTTCTTTTGTTTTGGAGAGAAGTGGGACATGAGATAGGATATGGAGAGGAGTATCTTACAGCAAATGTTAACTAGAACTTTTTTTGTTGAGAGAAGGAATAACAGAAGTAAACCCCAAATCTGCCCCTTCAGGCAATTTAGATGTAATGGGTGTCACCCTGTTAAAACAACTGCAGATTTGTTCTGTTTGATTTATCAAACCAGTAAGATATCTCATTTTGTCCTTTCTTCTACCAGAGATTTGAAATTGTAATTGTGAACCTAAAATGCTGAAGGACACATGATGTACTTTGGTTTTGGTTTTGGTTGTTTTTTTCCAGAATGAGTTTTACTAGAACTCAATCTATGATGAATACTCTAGTAAGTTCCCTTGTTAATCCTGAGAAAGCCTCGTATCTGAATATCACTATTCATTTACATAGAGTGTTACACTAAGAAAAAGAAAGAAGGGGAAATTGCTGTGAATCTACAAAAAGCATGTCTGTGGAGAAAGACAATATCAAGAACAGGATGTTGACCCCATGCTCATCAGGAGGTCCACAGCTAAAAGCAAAACCAGCAGTGAATGCAAACAAGTGACTGCTTATTAAAAAGGGCAGGAGAAAATGCTGACACCCATATGTCATTACTGAAAAATTCATTCAAGAGCTTCAATGTATCCTGCAGCTCCCAAAGCTCTTCCTGTGAGAAGTCACAGCAGCATGCCAGCACAATGAGCACAAAGGAGTGAGTGCGTTACATGGGGTCAGAAACAAGACAATTTAAAGGGAAAATTCAAGAGAACAAAGAATGATGATTGCACCAAATTGCTCAGGGACCAAACAGTTATTTTAAGCTGTGCTGAACAGTTCCAGCGTTTTGCAGGTGGATTTGTTATGACACTTCCGTGTTTTGCTAACAAACCTGTGTTTGCAAAAGAATCCAGAAGGACTTTGTGGCAATATACCACAAAATCATTTCTTTTACAGCTCTTGATACAGCTTCAGGAGATGATCCTTTGAAAGTGGTCAGCTTATAAGAGTGTTTCAAGTGAAGGCAGAACCTCAGTGTAAGTTTTGACAATACTTAGAGCACACAAATCTCAGGAAATCAGGGTTTAATAATGTAATATAATTTAAGTATACTTTGGTTCTCTGCCCAGCAGAATTGAATACTCTCTGTCCTTTCACAGAGAGAGAAAATTCTTTCTCACTAGAAAATCTTGGCTTATCTTCAGACACAAAAAAATATGTGTCAGTTAAGAGCATTTTGGATTCAACAGTCAGTCATTTTCAAAATTACAATGCCGTGAAGATGCTGAAAAATTAAGCCACCTTCCCCTTTTTCCAAAACCATGAATGAGAACATAAGTCATAATAAATAAAGCTTGAACTTAGACATAAGAACCAATGGTCCTTAGCTTAATTTGTCCTTGAGAAAAAGACTGAAACAGAGTATCTTTGTCCAGGTAAAAGCCCTAACCATGAACATGTTCTACATATTCCCACTTTCTTCCAAATGCAATGTGACTCCTGCTAGACAAAGTAGAAAAACTTCAGTGGGAGTGATTTCTTAGGTTCCCTATATAATAATGAAGAGCCTGCTGAGGCTTTGTATGGAGTGGAAGGAGATGAGTACTGTAAGGCAGGTATCAGCAGCACCCTCAGAGTTATTCTCACTTCAACAGGAAAATGTAATCATTTTTTCACTCCTTTTTTTTTTTCTTTTTAAGAAACCACTTTTGAAGTAAATGTAATCCTGGGATTTTTTATTCACTCTTGCTGGTCAATGTGATAGGGATGGAATATCCTGGCTAAAGAAAAAGAATTTTACAAATCTATTTTTTCCCTCTCTGAAATCTCTTTTTACATTTTTTTTTCCAAACAAAAAAATTTGCACTTCTACTCTGATATAACTAAGGGAGAAATTCAAAGACCACATTTTTTGCCATCTTGAGAAGCCATTATAATATCCATAAGTCTCTTGTTCCTATTGTGTGTTTCCAGGAATGTCTCCTATTCCTTCAGGAAATGCCTTTATTCCCTTATAGTACAAGATGGATGGTCTAATATTGACTACTTTTAGCCCTAGAATTTTACTTCACCTTTTGGAAAAAAATTTTTTTTTTTAACTCCTGAGTGTCTTTATGTCTCTTTGGACTTTTTGGGGGGAAGTAATTGCTGTTAATTCTTTGTAAATAATTTCTGTATAAATTGTATAAGATTTTGAATTGTTTGGGTTTGAGTGGCTCTTTTCCTCTTTTTTTTATTAGTATAGCTGCTATGTCCTGCCCTCCAAAATGATTATAAATGGGAATGCTTTTGCTTTCAAGTAAAAAAAGAAACATTCTGAACATTATTGCCATTCCTCTTCCAGTGAATTCCTAATTAATGCTGCTTCTTTAAAATCAGGAAGCAGTATTACCATTATTCTTTAAAAGAAATGATGAAGTTACAATTTTCTCTGTCTTTTCTGATCTCTGCTTGCTATATCTTTTCTTTGCAATAGGTAATGAAATTATGTTGTCATATATAATTAGAGCAAATTTACTCATAAAATATCCGATTGAATTTTATTATATCCTTTGTTTCCAATTTTTCTGTACTTCACATTTGGGAAAGCAAATACTGTCTGTAGTTCTTCAGGAAGTTCCAGTGCACAGCCTAATGGATAACTAAGTGTAATGGGCTAGATAGATTCAGAAAAGGGAAAAATTTCTGTGGAGACAGAAACATAGTCTGTGTTACTAACTGAGGCAAAATTGAGCGTCTCTATTTGTACCAATTTTCTAGGCATTCTTCAGAATTATTTTTTAGTTCTTGACAAAGAAAAAATCTCCGTATTTAATAAGGAGCAATCAAGAAAAAGCATTTGGGAAATAAATATTACTTTACATTTCCTTTGAATTTTTTTTTTTTTTTTTATTTATATATTGGATTTGCCTAGGCCCAAGCAGAAAACAAACTCTATTAGCAATAGATATATATATATAACCATATAACCTATTTGTNAGACCACAAGGGATTTACAGACTGTGCCTGTATTTGTCTTTATAATATAGAAGCTATGGAAATCTTGACTTAAATACTCCTTCTGACAAAACCATAAGTTATTAGTTTCTAGATTAAACATTTACTTTTGTGTAAGAAGCTCCTGAACTCCTACAACTGCAGAGCTATACTGAATGAAGCATATGTTCTTCTTATATAATCACTGTGACACCCAGAATCTATTCCTGCAAAAGAAGCTGGTTATTCCAAGGACACAGATAGAAGTAATACCATCAGTGAGGTCTGTCTCTTCCCATCTTGGCACTCTTTAGAGTGTTAATTAATTAGACTCTTTGTGTAGTCTTTGTGTTGGCTATCAGTTCAATGTGGTGCCAGCACCTCAGAAAAGTTAGGTTTACACAGGAATTCATAGCTTTCCCCTGCCACTTCAGTACTGGAATACAAACATCCAAAAGTGCATTAAATAGTGGTTTGGAAAAACTGGTTTCGAATTTGTTGTGGAAAACTGATTCCCTTTACATGTGAATATTAGGAGTCATTTTTATTTCACTTTGTGTTACTTTACAAATATTTCTTTTCTTCACAAATATGAAGAAGCAAAAACTGGGTAAGTTTTTGTGAAAAACAAAGTTGAACAAGCTATTATTACTCAATAAAAGCACTTGTCTTGTGTGTTTAAACTTTGCAGCAATAGGTTCTATGTGTTTATACAAGTCCTACTGGTCCTTTTCTAATAAGATATGTGTACACTTGTAAGCATGTGCAAATGGATGCATTTTTCTATTCCTATATACATAATATATTTATATTATATAAATAGTTTATATATATAAATATATATATTTATATATATTCATATATATAATATATTTATATATTATATATATTTATATATATTTATTCATATATACTAGTTCTTCATTGTATTTATGTTGCTGAATAGCTGAACTTGGACAGTTGTGAACAACATATCCATTATTCTATTGCTAAATTATACTTGATAATAAGTATAATCAGCAAATAAGACACTGTAAATGCTAAACATTTTTCTTATTCTCTTTTCACAGCACATTCCTTTAGCATATCCACTGCCATTGATCTGTTGTTTTGATCTTTAGTTTGGTTCTTGCACAACAACTTCCTGAATATTTCAGCTGCTAATCATCACAAACATCATTCTGCTCTGCAAGTGACTCTCATTGATTTCAGTTATTTAATAAAGTTTCCATTTAAATGACACTATTTTTTTTTGAGGAAGATATTATGCTCACAAAACTTTTCCAAAAAATCCCCTCATGTATGTTCTTTCTTGAAAATTAGTAATCTTTCAAAGACTTTTTAATGAAGTCAATGTTTAACTACATCTATACCTGCCATATCATTCATTGCTTCAAAACAAGCACTATTCATTCTAATAATTATAGGACAAAGAAAACTGGAATCACAAGATGAAACATTCTGCACAAATGTGGCTCAGCATCAATAACTAGGTTTTACCCTTCATACTATTTTTCCCTGCACATATATTGTGCAGGCAGAGATTTCTTGATGAATTGTATGCAAGTCAATTTGATCCTGCAATTAGAGTTTTCTATACCTAAAAACCTACACTGACCACTTGACATGCTTCTTAGTAGTTGCCATTACTTTCCTTTATGTCACATCCTTTTTACTGTTATACTTTCTCAGTATAAATTCATTCTGCTCAAGCATGCTGTGCATATGCAAGTGTTAAAAGATTAGTATAAGGGTGATGGAGGACAACTGGTTTCTTTTGTAACTGATGGGCTTTCAATGCAGACCTTCAGTTGTTATGGCAACCTTCAATTAATGACAGTGTCATCAAAGCCATATTTCTCCACTATTTTACACTGTTATCTTCATCACATATAACAAAATGTCCCTTTCTCAACCAGTAACACAATTGCACTTATAAAATATACTAATAGTATTAAATTAAACATATTGTTGCAATCTCTGTTAAGATAATTCCTTCTAATGCCTCATTATAAATTAGTGGGTTTTAAAAGTTCATTCTGATGATGTCGAAAATTCTGGAAAATAGGCACTTGGCACAGAGTTAATGGAGAAAGATAGAGTTACCTTTAACTGGAATTCCACACCTTTGAGATCTTCAACATGATGCGTGCACCCGCCCCAAGGGATTACACATTTTATACATTTTTATTGGTAATTAACATACTGATAACTATAGCCAACCCTGACACTAGGTTTTCCAATAGCCCACTCCTGGTGGTCTTCAGCTCAGCCCCTCAGAGAGAGCCCATGTGGGGCTTGGCCCTCTTCTTTTTGTCTTCAGGCTGTGTGCAGGTGGCTTCTTCAAAATACCATGTCCTTAGCGAGGCATGGGAAAGTCCAAGAGAGTCCCTTAGGAACAGGCCTGGTGGCTTCTAATATGTGAACAATTCAGGAAGCTTCATATGTCTCTAATAATCATAGAAACCTACAGAATATACCCAAATCTTTAGGCATCACTGAAAACAAGTGGTTGGTAATTTACTAATCATCTCCATTAANTGGGTCCAGCTCTGTGCATGCTGTGTCTCACCTAAAAAAAAATCCCTAGTGCAGGCTCGAGGGTGCTATCTGCTAGCCTCTTTTTATCAGCGCTTGGAAAAGGCACTGAGGAGGAGTGTGGGTGGAGCCCTCCCTGGAGCTTCGTTCATGAAGTCTAGCCACTTACATTAATTAATAAATTGAGCTACAACAATGAATTCTTTTTACCTGTGAAATTGGGGCCAATATTATCACTATGTTGTATGGAAAAAATTATATTAGGTTTTAAAATCCATTATTTATGACAGGTAATATTTAAATAGTTAAGTGTATATAAGACTTCGATTTCTATAGGTCATCTGATCCTTTTTTCTCTACTAGAATTTTCTTCACAGATAAAATATAGAAATTTGTTTTCTCACATTCATTAATTAATTAAAAGTTAGAAAATGTATTACTGCATGACCCCTACATAGTACAACTACAATATAATCCTTCCTTATTCCATATTACAGTACACATCAGCATCCACCTTCCTTAAAAATATCTGGAAAAAAAGAAAAAACAGAACAGACCCCAAAGCAGTTCCCACAAGCATTATTGAAATAATAGAGTTTTATCCATATTACTTGCTTACAGTTTCAAGTTGTGGATAAGGTGAGGAACACTATGGTCTAATGCCCTTAGAACTTGTCTCTAGGGCTTTATGTAGTTAAGAGGCTGCACATCTTTGAATAAATCACCCAGGATTTAAACTTCTTTTTTTCATCTGAAAACCAAAATCCATGCTCCATTTCAAAGGAAAATACAAGAATTAATGTTTTCAGTGATATTTATATATCAGATTCTATTTTACTAAGAAATGGCAAATCTGATTTTTGAAAGTATTTTGTGTTTCTTTCATGATTTTCAAATCAAGACTTATCTTTATTACAGATTTTTTTAATTACAGAGTTTTATTGCAGATGAAAGGCTCTAGTGTACTGTAGATGTAAAATGTACAAAACTTAAACCTGTGCAGTGAAACCATCAAAAAAGAGATTCTTCCCTCCCAACAATTTCATATTATTGTAATGCACATTCCCTATCATAACTGGTTGAAGCTCTGTTAATATAGTTAATAACATCAGATTGTAATAAATAAACCAGTGACATTTTTATTGCATGTTCCAGTGGTACAAAGAGCTACCATTACGCAATAAATACCTCTGGTTTTATTGTAGAGCTGGGAGCTATTTCATCATTGTAACGTACTAAATAGAACTTTTATTTCTATTATGCCAAATAAATGAAGTGAAGCATCAAGAAAGTGTTTTAAATGAAGTGTATTATAGGGATAAAGTACACAGAAGATTAAATGAGAAGACAAATCAGAACGATGTTTTCATGTGAAGTCACTTTATGCAGAAAGAAAGTAGAAACTGAAGAGACACTGACTGTATAAAACTCAAAGATCTGTGCCATAGGTTGTAATCTTTACCCTGCCTTCCCAAAGAAAACAAACAAACCAACCCCTCTGTTAAGAGACTATAGTAATAAATCTGAATTGATTAGAATATCCTAAATAATCTAATGTCACTCAGAACAAAGCAGTTGATTGAGCTGTGTTGGTCACAACTGCCATTAACTTTGACAGGATTTCTATACACAGATTGCTCACTGGGTTGAGGCTCTAATGTTGATAAACTCTAACTTGCTTATTTTAATGAAATATTTTTCTAATTATATTTTTTCATGTTTCTCCATCCTGTTTCTCCATTCCCTTTTTCAATACTAGTTTCTATGGAAACTGTAATGACAAGCACATGAATGGAGTTTAATGATATCAAGCAGTGCTGCTTGAAATCTATTTATATAATTGATTAAAATACATGTTACTGTATGTGTTGTTTGAGGTTTTTTTGTTAGGTAATATCAGTGCCTGGATCTTTGGCTTACTGTAAATGGTGCTTCGTAAATCTTACCTACAAAAATCCATATAATATATGTTCATAAACTGCAGCTCTCTGTTCCTGTAGAATGAAAGCTCATGTCTTGGGAAATGCTTTTAATACTCCATTGTGCTGCAGCTGCTGCAGAAACAGCTTTACAACACTTTCTCCCTTCTGAAATGTTTCCTCCCTATGGCTTCATTTTCCCCTTACTAAGCTTTTAAGATATTAAAAAAGCAGATATCTGTGTGAAATATTTCATGCTCTTTCAGTCATTAGGAAGATACAAGTCTTCCATCCTGAACAATTTAGATGCATTTTGGCCTATGGAGAGCTTAAGTTTCTGCATTTCTTTCCATATTTGATGAAAGTAGAACAATTTTATTCAGGTCTTCTAATGAGAAATTTAATTTTTTCATTCTTCATGATGTTCTTCACTGCAACAGACATCAGAACAAGAATTCCTCAAGATCCCCACCTCAAAACCTACGAGTATGATATTCAGGAGAGAAAGCAGACCAACATGCATATAACAGCAGTGCAGTAAAAAGAAACAAAATAGGACTGAAAGAACTTTTGAAATGATGCAAGTGGCTAGCTCAAAGGTGTTTGGATTATCTGGCTCATAGTTTGTAAATGAGTTCCAGTACTGTCTAGTGCATGCATGGATATGTATGAGTAGACAGCTCAACCTCGAGCTGTCTGTAAGCCATAGACCAGACAGGGCAGTGGCATGTAATTCAAAAAACTTACACCTGAGCTGAGCCTTGAAATCCCAAACAAATAATATGCCCTGAGCTTCAATTCTAACCACTATTTGTCCGAGAAAATAAGATATGGAGAAGCTGGAGGCTTCAGTGTCATTTTAAGCCAACAGCCTTGTATATGCAGATAATCACAGGACCAGCAAAAAGAAAGATACATGGCCAAAGAGATACCTTCCAGACAGTATAATCCACAGTCATGCAAATCAGAGGATAAACGATAACCAGACCTAGCCCTGCACACAGTTGCATAAATCAAAGGATAAATACCATAGGATGTGGGCTAGGACATCTTCTCCATTGGAACAACAGATTATTCCCTCAGACACCCAGAGGCATTTTTAAAGTTGCCAACACAATTGTCAGTGAAGTCTGCCAAAGAAAAAGAGGATTCCTTAGCTTGTCATTTTGGACACTCTAATGCAGGAGGAAAGAAAGAGAGGAGCAATCTGGCATAATCAACAGAGCATTAGCATATACCTTTTAACAAGACTATTAAAACAAAATGTGAATGGATTTTGATTAATATAAGCTCTTTTCAAAGTTATGCTAAATGCAGCTATCTACCTTATATATATATACACATAAGTTTACCACCTAAAGATAGAACAATTTCAAGAAATTGGAAGGCTGTTAGAAAATAAATGTGTTTGTGCCTGGCACTCTATGATTCCAGGCAAGTCAGTTGTTGTGCTTGAAATGGTTAGAGTCTGCTCACAGGCAACAGTCAGCAACATCAGAATTATAGTGGTGACTAAAATAGCTGATATGGCTATAATTATATGTATAAATATAAATATAGGCTATAAATAGCCCATAGCTGAGTGTGCTCGCTAGCATACGTCTGAATATCCCACATCATTTTTGTATTTATTACAATACCAGAGGAAATTGTTATAAAGCACATTTTATAGAGAACAGGAGGTGCAGACTTACTGCATCACATAGGGCATCTGTGCCATGCCTGCAATAGTATGACAAGCTGAGCAGGGTACTCCAGTTAGGGATTAACCCATAAGCTCAGTTAATGCATTACAGAATCCTGTCTCTATGGCTGAACTAAGCACTAACTTTCCCTTCCTCCAAGATGCATATATGTAGTACCTTTTTTCTTTGTAAAACCATTATCAATCTTACTGAAATGTCAAAGAAATTATTGCAGAGATGCTAGACTGCTTAATTTAGATACAGAATCATTGATTTTAAGATCTATTATATGTCCTGAAAAGCCATAAACTTAATGCTAAAATATGGCTGTTGAAAAATATGATTTTACATATAATTTACACTATGAGTAAACCTACAATATAGGAAAGTGTTCACTTCATGATAGTGTCTGATACAGTAGATTAGAAGGGGGAAGTGACAAAGCCAGGCCCACCAGTGACAAGCAGTGGGACAGCAAGCCTTGCTGTATTCACACAGTTGGCCTCAGACTATCGATCCAGCCTGGCCAGATCCCTCTGTAGAACCTTTCTACCCTGGAGCAAATCAACATTTCCACCCTACTTGATGTCATCTGCCAACTTACTGAGGGTGCACTCAATCCCTTCATCTTCAGACATGAGAATGCAGGAGAAAGGCAAGGCAGTGAAATGCTGCATGACTCTGTTTTTCCTGGATGACAGGCTTGAGTTTTCTCTGAAAGAAACTGGAAGATAATCAGGAGTTTGCTACTTTTACATTAATACTAAGATTTCTCCATAGTTTCTTCTTTGTCTGCTTTTCAGTTTATTTGGTTCTTATCTTGCTTTACATTATCATTTTTTTAATGTAAGTTTCTAAAAATGAAAGAGAATCATTCAGATAGTATTGAGGGGGTAAGAGATGAATGCTTGAGTTAGCAATGTAGAAAAAATCCTCTTTTTTTCACACTCTATGATTAAATACAATTTATATAATCATAAATAAGCTGTTGCAATTGAAAAGGATAAATTCATTGAGAAACCAACAGGTATTGTGGGCTTTATTACCTCAGTAATCTTTTTCTCCAAAACATAAATCACATGAAGATATGTTAGAATCAAAGCCAATCTATCAAGCTGTTAAAAGAAATAAGGAAAGGAAACCTTAGACATAATTCACTATTGTGCTATTCTAGTTTTATACTAATGCAACTCCACAGACCATTTTGCTTGTGGACATTATGAAACAAGATTAATTTATTAGCTCTTCCAGTAGACAAAGCATCATAAAGTGCAACCACCAGCAGTTTCCCAGAATATCCATTCCCTGGAATACCTAAGAACATAATGTGGTAAAGGCTTTAATAGCAACTTGTTCAGGTTCTGTGTCAAAAAGGCAATGTATAGCCACAAATTCCATCACAATGAAAGTTAGTCTGTTCAAAAGTGGTTCCCTGTGTATTTCTTTTTTCATCATTAAACCAAATGTGAGATGGAAATCTGACTTACTGTTTCTTTTTTTCTTTATTTTTATTATTCAGAAAAAGTTGCAATGTTCCTAATAATGTTTGGAGCACATCAGAATTATTGTTACAGTCATTGCTTTTAAATGAAAAGATAAAGCCATTATGCCTACCAATTTTGCATCCAATCCCAGAGGTTATATTTTCCTCACATACACAGGGTTATACCACCAGCTAAGTTCAGCAGAGCTCCTTCTGATTTACTTCAGTTTAGCCAAAAGAGAATGCTATTGTGCTGCTGGAAGATGTAAACTCCAGTATTTAATCCCCTGAACATGCAACTAACAATACTGTATCTTTTTCAAAGGTTCTGAAATGTATGTATGTATTAAGAGTTTCATTTGTGATGTACACATTCTCAGTTGGCCATCAGTGTCAGCTTTCAGCCAGGTAGACTGCAAGGATCTATGAATAAAACTAATGAAACTCTCCTTGATCTGTTAGACAAACCTGCACTCCCATAGATTTTATACCTACCCATGTTCACTGTTTTTCATCAAGGAGTGAATTCATCATATTGGCATAAAAAAATTACTCAGTGGGTAAAATTATTGTAAATTAACCAAAATGATTTATGAATTTTGTCCAAGTTATCAGTTAGTCTTAATGTAGTTTGGTTCAAGTATATGAAAATATTAAATGTCTTGGCCTTATTGGAGCTGTAAAACTGATTCTTATTGCAAGCACAAATTTAAGCCATACATTTAAGTATAATCTAATACTTAATCATAATATATTTTATGGACACAGGGACCTAACAGTTTGAAAGTTGTAATGAGTATAGTAAGAGAGGTCGTTTCTTCACCATTAACTCTTCTTCCCCCCCCC
>VWZO01001413.1:487813-640022 GCA_013396975.1 Bucco capensis | reverse complement strand
CCCCCCCCCCCCCCCCCCCTTTTTTTTCCCTTCCTCTCACTTTGGAAATGACATGTCATGGATAAGTTCCAAAACCAAGAACATTTTAACACAGCCTTGTCTATGTTACTTGGAAAGATTTTGCCTTCAGTGCTCAGATCTCAAATGTACTTTAGCATATGTTTGACATTTAAAATTAAATCTATGATTTGCATAATTTGTAAGTCTTTTGTGAAAGACAAATTGATTCATGATCCTTTTTCCTAGACCTTCAGTTGTCCCTTTCAAAGTATAAGAAACAATCTTGTAAACAACTATCTGGATTGCATTACCTTCAGCTAGCTACTGTCTCACTTGAACAAATCTTTGCCACACACTCCCTGATGTGACAATATGTGGTGGGTTGACTTTGGCCATTAGGTACCCACCAAGTTGCTCTAACACTCCTCCTGCTCAACAGGAGAGAGGAGAAAACTAGGATGAAAACGTTCATGGGTTGAGACAAGGACTGTGAGGTCACCTACTAGTTATCATCATGGGCAAAATGAACTGATCTTGAGGAAAATTGATTTAATTACCAAATGAAAGAGTAGTGTAGCGAGAAATAAGAATAAATCTAACTGCTCCCCAAACCATCCTTTCTTCCCAAGATCAAATTCATTCCTGTCTTATCTCCTCCCCTCCTAGTAACTGAGGAACACGGGGAATGGAGGTTGCAGTCAGTTCATAACTCTGTCTCTGCTGCTCCTTTGTCTTCATGTTCTTCCCTTGCTCCAGCATGGGGTCCTTCCTAAGGGATACAGTCCTTTTTGACCTTCTTCAGAGTGAGTCCCCCACAGTGTCACAGTAAAATCTGCTCAAGCAGGGGCTTTCCACAGGGTCACAGCTTCCTTCAGGACAATTCCACTTCTTCCAGTGTGGGACCCTCCATGGGCTACAGGATGGATATCTGTTCCAGTGTGGACCTCCATGGGCTGCAGAGGGACTACTCACACTAACATGGTCTTCACCATGAGCTGCAGGGGAATCTCTGTTCCAATGCCTGGAGCATTTCCTCCCTTTCCTTTCATTGATCTTGGTGTCTGCATAGTTGTTTCTTACACATGCTTTCAATCCTCTCTCCCAGGTGCTGTTGTGAACTGATTTTTACCCCTACTTCAATATGTTAGTACAGAGACACTACCAGCATCACTGATGGACTCAGCTTTGGCCAACAGCAACTTTATCTTGGAGCCTGCTGGAACTGGCTCTATCTGACACAAGGGCAACTTCTGGGCTCTTTTCACAGAAGATACCTAAACCTTGTCACATAAACCCAGTACAGAGTACTAATCTGATGGTAGTCTTGTGCTGAAATACAACCACACAAGATCATTCCCAATGTAACTGTTTTTTAAGGACACATATCATGGCACTCAGACATTCAACACCGGTGTCTTTCCTTTAAATTATTTTAATCTTTGTAACATATTTACTCAATATTAAAGCTGACACACACCTCCCACTAACCACCCTGACTATTTGCAGCACAACAAATTTTACACCAAGGAGGGGGAAAAAAAAACTCCACTAGAGATACTCAAGAAGCTATTTTAGTCATTAAGGCAGAATCCAAATCCTTCTGGGAGAAAAGCTTCATACAAGTTCAAGCTCAAACTTTAGCATTTCTTTGGGAAGAAAACAAATAAGAACAAATCTTTCCTCGGGTAGCAGATTATCAGCTGTAACACTACTCTTTTACCAAGTTATGTTTCAGAGAAAGACTTTCATAGTTCCTCCATACCTCAAATTGCTGTGGGGTAATTTGACAAGTGATTTCCAAACTGTCAAAACTTTTAACAGGAGTACTGTGGGAGCAGATGCAGTCATAATGCTTTATAGGAAATTCAAGTATTTTAAGCAAGTGAGTATCTGTAGGCAGGTGTTTTACAAGAATTCAATGCAGTTAAGTGAGTATTGAAAATGCCAAAACTCTACCAGTTAGGCATTGAATAATAAGAGCATTTTGATTCCAAAATTATATACACTACTTTGAGCTAATGGATTTTCTTTACATTTCATGTAAGATTTTTGCATTTATTTACTTTATTTTGCTATTGGCTTACGTAATCACACCACTTATCTCAAATGACTTCCTAGATTAGCTGCTCTATTTAGATAGCAAAAAAAGTTTTCTTTTTATCTGAAGTATAAAAAAGTTTAAAAACCACAGTGGAACTTCCATTGTGGACTTAGATTGAGACTGAACTACGGAGGACAATGCAAGTGAAGTGACCTGAGTAAATGTGAGTGTCTTCATAGTGCAGGAACAGTTGAATTGGAGGAAAGAGACAAATAAGAGAAGGATGAATAAGAGAGGAATTAAATAGAATAGGTTTTTGCTTTGGAAAGAGGTTTTTTCTGACTTCTTCCCCATCATAAATCATAAATATTTTTCTTTATGCTAGATCTGATTTCTGTGAGATTTCCTATTGCAGAGAATGAAAGAGCAAAAAATACTCTTCCTATATAAGGGCAGCTCTTAATTTGGAGATGGTGGAATCAATTTCATCCAGAACTCTATAACTCTGTAAAATCATTGTGTCTCTTTTCCTGCTCTGCTAACTATGGACATTTACTAGGCCTAGACACAGCAGGCAGTGTACTGTGCCTGTGCAATGGAGAGTCCTCCTTGGGGATCCTCACAAAAACAAAGATGTTAGAGCCCCTAGACATATTTCATGAATGCTGCTGAAATCTCAGCCTTCATTTGTAGAGTATGAGACTTGAACTGAGACAATTCTTTAACTGTAAATCCATATTTTTAATTTGAAATCTGTTCTTAGTCTCCTTCAAAAAATCCTTAAAAAAATCTTAATCTCCTTCAGAATTTACCTAAATTATTAACATTCGGGAGGGAGGAGGAATTACTACTGTAATTATTGCTAGCAATGAACTAATAGTGGCATTTTTTCTTTTATCATCTAGTACAGTTTGTTTTCATTTATAAAATAAAAGCATATGTACAGACTTCTCTTATAAAAAACAGTTGAAAAAATTAGTTATAGAAAATAGAAAACGTACACTTCCCAGAGAGTATGATGACTGTATCACAGCCATAATATATATCTTACTGGGAATATACTTGATGATGTTTACATCAGGAGCTAATGTGTGAATGTTGGGAAGAGGGTCCACTTCTGCAGTGACAAGGAGTACATCAATTTGACAGTCATTAAATCACTCACTTTTTCATCTCTCTTCTCATGTAATTTCATTAGATATAATATTTTTTCTTCTTTTCCTTCTCTGAATAAATAGTAGGTAAACTAGTTGCTTTTTAAATGGATGCTGTTTCTCCTGATAAACTTCTAGTAGGTAAATTGACTATAACAGTTTGCATGTATCTGCTTCATTGACTCCATACTTTTTTTTTCTTTCAATTATGGAAAGTAAATTAGATACTAAAAAGTAACATAATCTTCACCTAATACAGCTAAGTAAAAAAATCCCAACCCAAAGGAAAATATCATCTTGTCAATGTTGCCTCTGTTTATAAAAATCTAATGATTTTTTTTTCCTTTATGGCATACCTAAATGGTCACTGTAGATTAAAAGCTACAACTTCTTCTTTGATGTAATCTCAGAGATCAACTTTTGGAGATAAAGTACCTCACTGATCTGCAAACAGATGGGGAATTTTAAAAGAAAGGATATACTTACAGTGGTGCTAATCTTAGCATTTTGTTACTATGGAAAGTTAACATTTTCAATTTAATATTTAAAAACTACAATCCAGTGTAACAAATACACTAATTTCACAATGAAATACTGTATTTACTTAAAATACATATTTTAACACTTCTGTTGAAAATAAATTTCTTAACTTCTTCAAATTAGACACAATCAATTTGTGTCCAATTCTGGGCTCCTCAGGACAAGAAAGATGACAGAACTTCACCAAATCTTTAAGCTAAACAAATTCTTTTGCTCAAAGAAGTCTTTGACATAGCCACAACTTTTTATTTTGAAGCTGTACTGAGGAAAGAAACTGGAAACTTGGAAGGAAAAAAAATAAAATTTGTTTTATTCTGCTTAAGAGTTTCAGCAAAACTCAGCTCATTTCAATTAGTTCCTTTCTTCATGGAGTCATTTTCAAAATTGAAACTTTGGCAGCATCTCAATCACAGGAGTAGAAAATGATGAAGCTATGGGTAACTCAATTCTAACACCACCTGTTACAAAAATAAAAGAAAAAAGGGTAGGTATTATCCCCACAACTTTCCCATCTGTGTATAATGATACCTACAGTAAGTTCCTCTCTTGAAAATAAAAGCAAAGTTTTAGCATTGTGGCAGTAATGAGAGCCTTGTTTCTTTTGAATGTAAGCTCCAACATGCAAGTCACAATGGTTAAGACATGAAACAGTCTTCTGAATTAGGTGTGCATGCTAATCCACCTCTTTGTATATATACATAGCCAACAGCAATTTAGTGCCAGATGAGGAAGGAGGGAAGTATCATGAAAAGTTGTAATTTTCACCTCCATTTGCAACTTCTTCTTTCTTTAAATCTCACATAGCAACTGCTTCTTTGAAGAATGAGTGATAGCCAAAGAAATTAAGGAGATCAGAAATAGGTAATTTATAAGGGTATTTTAANCCGTGGGCAATGAGTTTAATGCTCCCTCTGCTGTGGGCACAGTTATGGCACCAGGGGCCACAGGAGACCACAAGGGATTTTCAGACTGTGCCTGAATTTTCTATGAAGGAGGAGGAATTTGCTTTTGAATTTTATTGTGTGGATCACAGAATCATAGCACGGTTTGGGTTGGAAGAGACCTTAAAGATCATCCATGTCTGCCATGGGCAGGGACACCTTCCACCAGACCAGGTTAATCAAAACCTCACCCAATCAGGAAAGAAAGGAAAGGATAGCAATTGTATTAAAAATACAAATCTAGCTCTTATTTCAGCCACATCTAGCTTTTCACAAATTAACAGTTGTAGTTCAAAATAATAGAATCAAAAGACCAAATAAAATAATACCATTACCTTTCAAGGACATCCAGAAATCCAAGCAGCACATACTTACCTCTTAAGAGGTGTTTGAATAACAAGAATCGTTTAAGTCTGAGATGGGATAAGAACCAAAGACAGGATAAAAGGTGAGGAAAGTGATAGTGACAATATAATTGTTATGTGAACAAAGTCAGTGAAGTCAAACACTAATTCTAAGGTTACTGATGCTGAGATGTTATCTCAAAAATACCTTGGAGATATCTTGGTCCTGAAGCATTTGAAAGTTAGAAAAGAAACAGTTTGGTTAAATGAAATCTGAGATATTACCAATGCAGTGATTATTTGCTCTCAAAATTTTACCAGTTCTATTGAACTGAGAGTAATAGCCACCTACATACCCATTAATCTTCATTTAAATAATTTTACTATCCTTCCTTTCCTGTGGAAATTATCCATACAAAAAATTACTTGTCTTATACTTTGGGGAGTGGGGGTTGAGGGGGTGGCAGCTTTCCTTAGTGCTATTGTAGAACTTGCAATTTCCATCTTTGCCATTTGCCTGCCTTTTGCTGTGGTGAGTTTATGATAAGAATCAATATCTATTTCTGGCAAGCTGTGTAATTTCATGGCAGGTGGCTTAGGTACTCCTGGATTTCTTTTCTGAATTCTGTGCAGCCAAGGTGTCATTTTTCTTATGTGGAAGGGAGGCAACACTTTAAACACATGATTCCTAATTATAATTGAAATTTGTATCCCATAAAGGAGGAAAACAAAACTTTTCACTGAAACATTTTTTATATAAGGAGAGAGACAATCACCTAGCAGGAATGGGATAAATATAGCTGATCCTAATGCTGTGGCAGAGGGGTGCTATCAGGTTGTCTCTTCCAATCCTGTTTTCTATGATTCTGGGAAGATCTCCAGAACAAATAGATCAAATACTGGTTTAGAAAATATCTGAGAATGAAGCACAGAGTCTGCTAGAGCCTGAAGAATGGATTACTCAGCAAGGAAAGCTGTACTTACAGAAGTTATGTGCTTATAACAGGAGAAATAGCAGAATTCAAACTGAGTTTGAAAAATCTTTCATAGCACATAATATTTGTAAACAGAAAACAGCAAATGTACAGGTAGGTTTGCTATCCAGAAAAGCTGAGATTGAAATATTCAGAAAACAAATTACTTTTTAGTTCTAAAAAAAGAATCAAAACAGGCAGAATATGAGACAGAATAACAGAATATGGGGAAGGGGGGAAAGGGAAAAGCCAATAAGAACACTAACTTAACAGCAGAAATGTTTTTATCAAATGTTGAGAAAGAAAAACAGATGTGCCTAAAGGATTACACAATCTCTTTGCCTGGGCTGTTACCAGATGTTACTGCTGCATCTTTATCTCTCTATTGGATGTCTACATGCTGATATGACTAACAATTTAGTTCTTAGTATCCCAGGAGACTCCTGGAAACTACAGGCCTGTCAGCCTGGTCTCAGTGCTGGGGAAGGTTATAGAGCAGATCATAGAATCATAGAACAGTTCCAGCTGGAAGAGACCTTGAAGATCATCGAGTCCAGCCTTTGTCCTAGCTCTATCAACTTACTAAATGATGCCCTCCTCAATGCAGCATCTACCTGTCTCTTAAACACCTCTAGGGATGGGGACTCAAGCACCTCCCTGGGCAGCCTGTTCCAATGGCTCACAACCCTTGCAGCAAAGAAATTCCTCCTAATGTCTAGCCTGAACCTCCCCTGGTGCAATTTCCATCCATTTCCCCTTGTCCTATCACTTTCCATCAGAGAAAACAGAGCAGTCCCTGCCTCTCTACAACCTCCCTTCAGGTAGTTCTAGAGAGCCATGAGGTCTCCCCTCAACCTTCTCTTTTCCAGGCTAAACAGGCCCAGATCCCTCAGTCTTTCCTCATGTGATCATGCTGAGCATGGTATGTGCCAGACAAGCAGGGGATCAGGCCCAGTCATCATGAGTTCATGTAAGGCAGGTCCTGAGCCTTGGGGACTTGCCAGTTGTGACTGGCCTCCAACTGGATTTAATTCCATTCCCCACAAGTCTCTGGGCTGGGCCAGCCAGTCAATTTGTTACTTAGTGAAGAGTAAACCTGTCTAAAACAGGAGCTGTCAGCTTCTCCAGGAGAATGCTGTGGGAGCAGCATCAAAGGCTTTACTGAAGTCTACGTAGACAACATCTGCAGTCTTTCCATGATCTGCTAGGCAGATCACCTGGTAAAATTATACTACTGTAAAGGGTTCAAAATACACCTTTTTTTTTTTTTTTAAATAATATTTGTTTAGCATTTAAGCACTAACTGTAAGTAACCTTTATCACTAATGTTTTTGGCAATGATTTGCCTGAAAATGCCTATCGTTTTTATTCAGACAGATCCAATCAACAAAGCAGATGTTTCTGAGTTTCTTAACAGTCAATCAAATCTGATGAACTGGGACTGAGTCAGGCAAACTATTTTTTTCCAGTCATATTACTACATTTTACCCCATTTTACTTCAAAACCCAATTTTAATTTTTGAATGTGTTCACAAATGCAAATTAGAAGCATCTTGAAAGACAGTAATAAAATCTATTTGTGTCAGAAAGACTGAGAAGTTAATACTTTGAAAAATGGAAGACTGGAGGAGGTTATATTATGTTTCAGGAGATAGCTGAACAGCTTATGGCAAAGAATATTTTAAAAATACATGAATAAACCATCAATTTTTGGCTGAAAAAAATATACACCCACTGCTCTAAGTGATCAATTTTGAAACCATTTCTGGTTTTCTCTATACACTTGTGTTGCATAAAATCCTCCAAAAATTTACCTGCTTCCATTTCTATAACATGACCAGATCAGATCATTAAAAGTTTTTTAATTACAAGTGCACAGAATGATAAATGCTCAATATTGCTTTGCAATTAATTATAAACACAGACTGGCAGTTTAGGTATGAATAGCAGAATTAGACATTTACCTTATAAGCACTTTCAAGATGACTCTAAATAAATTCTCTGAATCCATTATGTAAGCACTTTAAAGACATAAGCTTCTATTGTTTAAATCACATGAAAGTGAAATATTCAGTACACGTTTACATGAGTAGGAAAAGTGTATCTGGGAGAAAGAAAGAGTTAAAATGCAAATCAACATCCCCCTAAACTAGTAAGAAGGGAAAATCTGGATTCTTGTATTTTATTCAATGGATTTAGTACATTTCCTTTTGCAGATACAAAGATTCATGATCTTTCCTACTGTTTTGAGTCATGTATTAACTCTGTCAGTGAGGCAGTGGCACCTCCCCAAAACCCTCCTCCTGATTTACATTGCAGCTGCCCACAGCTCTGTTCATATATCACATATTTAACAATTATGAGGTGAAATATTCATCCAATGACAGGCTCAAGGCATGAATGACAAGTCTTGCCTCCACCAAGGTGTGCTCCATAACTCCTGGCTGCTTCTGAAAACAAAAACTAATGCTTTTTTCACATGCTCTCTCTCGGTTGGATGATCTTTATTATGTTTCAGATAAAGGAAAGAAGGTTTCCCAGAGAAGAGTAAGAAAGCTTCTCTGAACTGCTGATAATCTGGTAATTACAGGAACTGCTGGAACAGGTACATTGGGCTCCCCTCAGGCAACAATCTGCCTCATACAGTAAGCCTATTACATAGCAGTTAAAAAAAAGTCTCTTCCTAAAGTGAAGAATAGGTAAACTGAGCAGTCCCATTCAACATTCCCTGCTTTGAACAGATTCCCTGGGCTCAATCTGCCAAAACCCAGAGTTTAGGCTACGTTTGAGATGTCCTAAAGGTATCACCCTGCCTCCACCTGCTTCAGAAGGGAATCCTACCTAGGAGCTTTTGCCATATGAGATTCTTTGCCAGATGTCACTAGATAACAAAAGACAGACTTCAGACTTTTCGTTTTTCACTCTTCTTTTGATTTTCTGAGATGTCCTGTGAGTTTCTATTATTTAAAAGACATTGAATTTCTGAAAGTCTTTGGTACCTTTTGGACTTGGGGAAAAAAAAGTGAAATAGTTACTTTAAAAGGCCAGCTTCAGATGTCTTTAAAAAAAATAAATAAATAAAAAGAGTTCTATCTTTCTGTGTCTGACAAGTTGCTTGAATCCTTCAGGGCATATAACCACTGCTATCTTCATTGTCAATGCAGCAGTCTATAATTAAACTGTTTGTTTGTATTAATTGTGAAACTTCACAAGTGTATAACTCCTTGCTAAAAGGAATAGTTTTCCACAGACAAGATAATTAAGTTCCCTGTATAAGACAATTAGGTAATTACTTTTCAGCTAAATAGACTGCGTATGGTTTCAAATGTGCTCAAACCACAATAAGTTGACTGAAACTCTTGATTTGTGCTCCCAGTTATGAACAGATAGTTTGGTTTGGTTTGAGCTGGGTTTTGTCTCTGTGTGTGTGTGTGTTAGCTGCTGAAGTGCCTGTTTTTAGAAGTGAGAATTTTACTATAGAATGTGGATTCAAACACTTCATTTACACCTCAACTGCATTTTCATCACTATTCCCTTCACGCCTGGTATATTAGCTCTTTTAACATACGTAGTGTCTGGTGTATATCTTATGCAACCCAATGAATTTCATGGTCTTTTTGAAGAAATTTAGTGGAAGAGATTAAATTTTTTAATGTGATGACTACATATAGCTATCTGACACTTACAGCAGAGACATTGAATTGTCACTCTGCACACATTCATTCTTCCTTCCAATTTAATATCATTTTTCACCCAGAATCTCACTTAGGTATATTTCAAAAAACATCTTCCTTTGGATGACCAAAGTTCATTTTATCAACTTGGACTGCATCAAATCACTTCAAAATAGGCAATTTATACACTGAGGACAGCAAATAGCCATTACTGGTGATGTCAGCTGGAATATGGGATCATGGTAGCATATTATATCTGTTTTCTTAAGATAAAGAAGTACTAAGAACAAAGTTTTCACTGCTTCCAGAAAAATTATCCCAAGAAGACTGGGAAAGTAGTCTCCTTGTGCACAAAGATTTCCTGTAAATAACTAGAAATAAAATGATAGTGTGGCTACTCCTGAGAAGCCTAGAGCTAGAATCCAAATCATGAAAACTAGAATTTACTATTCATCCAAAAATGTAGGAAGGTATAGCCCTTTACCAAAGTAAGGAAAAAAAGATCCAGATATTATAAATTAAAATTAGAACATGACTCTAAATAAAGCTGTTTGTGACACTAAGATCCTTTTAAGCTCCATTTAAAAACCATTAATTATGTAATTTTAATTAAGAAATTAAATAGATTAATATTTTTCTAGTGGATTGATTCTTCTAATTAATATTCAAATTTTGAGGAAGAACTCTTTAAAGAATCCATAAAAGTCATATTATTCTTGTCGGATTTGCCCCTGATGATATTAATTTGATGGATATTAAGATCAGGCATGTTTGTTTGCTTGGTTTTTATCTTTGAAAAGAGACCTGAGAATCTCAGTTTTATCTTTCACTTTATGAAATTTTGTAAAAAAAATTCAGTGTCAGTCCTTTTTCATAGTAAGTTGATATAATTCTTACACTTTAAGAATCAAGACACCTTTAAGAGATTAATAGATGGTACAATGTGGGGCTTATATAAAATTTCATCTCTATAAAGTGCTAACTTATGTAAGTAACATAGGAGTTTGTTCAGTTTTATAAAACGAAATAGATGTTAGACTCATAATGTTTTCTGTGTCATTGATTTTTTACATATTACAAGAGAAGGCAAACCAGCTTCATGCAGGAACTAGGCTCTGCATGATATTTTGTTCAAGCATTAAGAGTGAAGATCCTATATAATCAACAAAGAAATGATCATAATAAAGAAAAAAAAACCCTCTAAAATTTGCCTCTTGATAAAATCTCAGTTTAATCTAAATTAACACATATTAAAGCTATGCTAATTTAAGGGTCTCATTCAGTTCTGTAACCAAACTGTATTTTATAAGAAAAGTTAAATGGGTAGTGTCAAATCTGAATTTTGGAGATGACATTTATTTCAGTACTTTAAACTGTATCCTCAGGGGAGGCTTCATTAGTAAAAACCAGCTACTCATACTGAAGAATAAGGTTTCAGGATGGCATCACTTTCTAGGGAATATGACAAGTGATGTAGCCATTAATTCAGAACAACATAACTAAATGCATTTAAAAAAAACAACAAACAAGGAAAGCTTTGACAAAGTAATTAGTATCACAAAGCAACACTGCTACTCAAGCTGTAAATCAAGCACATGACTTTTCTTTCTGCTTGAACCTACATATAAACTGTGTAAAAATATGATACAAACTTCTTATATTCATAGTACAAAAGGCATGAAAATATGGATAAAGTTAGGGCCAAAAAGCCATGGCTATCATTACAAAACATTTCCATTAAGTCCTACATATATATATGATCTTTTCTGTGTAGTTACTGTAGGAATAGAATGATTCAAAGGAAAGTACAATCACCATTATTCAAATATTTATTTAGACTGATTTTAATATTTGGCTTAAACTAGAATCAAATCAAGGGTTGAAAATAGAAGCTGACATAGGATGTTAAAAGTTAAAAGCATCTTAAATCCTTACAGAATTCATTTGGGAATAATTGTATTTTCCTGTTTAAAGAGTGTACATTACTCAGCATCATGTATATTTTAAATTAGAGTTATAGCAGTACAAAGGAGTCTTCCATGTGGTTCTTCAGTAACCTGGATTTCTTTTGAAAGAGTTTTATTTATGTCTTTTTGCCTCCACAAGTCACCCAAATAGTTTAATATTTTGTTGTTGATAAGATTGTAGGAATTAATACTTATTGGCAAATATGTCCCTTAAACCTAACTGATGACACTTAAAATTATGCCAGGGAATAAATCATTTCATTTTCCATCTCACTGGAGACCATGCTTTAAACACACATTTTGTAAAATAAATCTTTTATCATGTTGACATCAATAGAGAAGATGTAGCCCCTGCTGAATGGTTAAATAGAGTGTTTGAGGATGTAATGAAACTCTTTAATCTCTTCCAAGTTTCAGGTCTCCTTACCCTGCATTTATAACTGTATAGTGTCACCTTAACCTTCCACAGTCCTACAGAGGTTTAGATCTATTCCATTTGCTGGGGTTTTTTTTAAGTGACAGTGTAAAACACAGAGGAATTTTTGAGTAGGATTCAGTGCGACTTATCTTTGAACATAAATATAAGTTTTAAAATAAACACATTTAAATAACCTTATAAAGTAGCTTTTGGCATATAACAATTGTCAATTCTCTCTACCTCAAGACAATTTGACAACCTCTATCCTATCTGTCTAAGTTTCTACTGACTAAGCAAAATCATCTGCCATGTGCCCATGAAAACACTGGAAGATGTCTTTGTCTTCATCTAAATTTCAAATTACTGTCAGTGCCACTAATTGTAGATGAGAATGCCTAGGCAGAATTGCAAGGTGCAGGGGAACATGTGTGCTTTCAGACCTGGTCTCTATCATAATTATTCTGAAGTGAACAATTAAATCTAACAACCTGGAAAACCATTCTACAAGAACAGGTGGGTGAGCTGTCTGATCAAAGGAAGGAATCATTGAATACAGAAAAAAAAGTATTTGTTAAAGCCCATAAAATGATCCACAGATTTCTTAGAGGTAATTTTCAGTCTCATTTTATTTGCTGTCCCTCAATATTCTCAAAACAAAATTTACAGAGAACAGAAGTCTTATCAGAGGCTTTAATTTGGACTAGACATGTTGTTTTGAAGGTAGAGGAAGAAAGAGGACAAAAAGAAATATAGTTCCAAATGAGTATTGATCAAAAGAATAAGATATGTTTAAAACAGTAGAAACTTCACAAAAAACACTATGCAGCATTTTAAAGTTGGACAATTACCAGCTCATTTCATGGCAAGCATATAACAAAAAGAGGATGCACAGTGACAACAGTACTGACATATTTCAAGTCTGTTTACATTAAATGTGTATTCGATAATATATAATATTGCCACTGAAGTAATCTTTTTTAATTAAAGTAACTTTTGAAATGAGATGATTTGACATCCTCAAAAGTACAGAGTTGTGTCCCATCAAAATATTTTGGAATTTCTATTTTATGTGAGGGAAAAAAAAGCAATCCACAGATACTAAAAGAAGAGAATTTACTGAGAAATAATATGCAGCCTTCTTGTAAGTTCCTTTTAGGTACTGGAAAGTCACTAGTAGGTCCCCCTGAAGCCTTCCCAACCCTAGCTGCCTCTTCTGCTGAGGATTTAGCCAGTGAAAAGGACTTCAGCAGATACACCCACATTGGTATGTCGTGATGGGATCCCTGATGGATCTTTAACACTGGCTCACACTGTCATTTCTACATGATACAGTGCCCTATCACACAGCAATTCTAGCTCAGCATGAAAGCAGCATGAGTGGATCTGCAGCATCCACACAATGCTGGAAAGCATTTTTTACTAGCTAGGATATTAATGCAAGTATGCAATTTGCTGAAGCAGCCTTTGCCAGGGACAGCTTGGGTTACTTTTGATAGCATTTCTCTGTAGACTTATTCTACATCATTTAGATGTCCTGGAAATGATACCTTTAGCCTTGTAGCTTTATGTAGGAGTGAATAATTTATGTGTGAGCTGTTTATGTTTGAATGTTTCAGTGGGAATACTTCTGTATTGCAAAGTCAGGTTCACTAATTCAATTATAGAGCTCTGTAAACAGTAGGACTAGCTTCTCTATCCACAGTTAGAATGCCAAGATGCCTGTGGATACGAAGGTATGTCTGTCAGTGATCACAGCACCCACTGTGCAGAAACGTCCTTCAGAATAAACATTTCAGATTTTAAACATCAACAGAGCCTAGCAGCAAGACATAGTTTATATGCTCCAGGCAACTATCTTTGGCATTGCAACACCTGAAATCAAGCACCTAGCTCTTTCTGGGCAGTACAGACAACCTTCCTTAATTACCTTGCCTATCTATTAAGTCAATGACAACGCATTAGGTTCCTCTAAAAGGCAATTTCAAATAGCTGAGTTACCTGGGCTTTCAACTGACTGCACACAGAGCCTGAACTCTGACAGGAGAGCTCAAGAAGAAAGCTACCTGCTCAGAGGGATACACTGAGTCCCAGAGCACTGTCCTGGACATAAGTCAGTCTGTACAGACTCTGCTTCAGATTGCTGCATCATTGAATAAAATCAGGAAACAAATTCACTTCAATAAGGTGTAGAAAGTGCTTGAGACACTGGTCGTCTTCTGTGCAAAAGCCTGGTTAACTGCACAAAACCACAGAATTAAAAAGAGTCAGGTTCCTCAGCATCAAAACTCATCTCTCATTTGCAAGCATTTGAGCATTACTGTTCAAGCAGCAGGCATGGCACAGAAGGTAGATGACAGGGTGCATCCTTCTACTTCATATTCTTCCTCATCCCCCCATATCTTGAGGCTGATATTGTGCAATGGAAAATGCAAGTGCCATGAGGCTAGTAATGCAGTAAGCAATGGTGAAGAGGAGGGTAAAGACTAGCCGTCTGCAGTCTGCAGGTTCCATTGTGCTGAGCAAAAGTAGAACTTCTTTCTGCTCACAACACTCTTTACGCATTTTACAGCAGAGTCAATGGACATAAAGCAGAAATAATCTGAAGGAGCAGAAAGAGTTTTTCAATGGAGGTGGACATGGCCACTCTGCTTCATATGTAAATCAATGCTGTCTGTGCTTGTTAGACAAGCTTAAAGAATCCTTGACAGTTGGAGTCCCTCTGAGATAAAGGCTGAGTTTCACCACCTCCCTTTCCTAGATCTCAAGCGCACAAAAGCTTTGTTGCCCATGGTGTAAGTGCTTACAGGGTAAGGTAGTGAATGGAACAGGCTCTAGGCATCATTTTGAAACATCTTTTCCGTTGCACCTAAGTTCAACTCAGATGTGCACTAGGCATTCTGAAGGATGTTAAATATTACAATTGCTTTGTTAAAGCGTTACTCATGTTTTCCATACAGTGAAGTCTAAAATGGCTATGGACAGAGGAAAAAAAAAATCATTTTGTGTACATTTCCTGCGTTTATATGCATGCTGGGCACACACATTGTGCATTGGATTCAAGAGGGAGGCTGTACCTCATTCATACTCAGAAGTTCAGGGATTAAGGTCTAGCTGTTTAAACTGTAGATCCAGCTCCTGAACTCTTTGTAGCAGACTTCATTAGGGCTAGACAGATTTTTTTTGCCGAATGGGGTAGCAGTTTGTATAAAGGATGAGAGCCCAATGAGGGCTCCATCAGCTGCAAAAGCTCTTTGAGAACAATGTGAGTTGCAGTAAATGCTAGTATTTTGTGTTGCACCAAGACAGGTCACACTTTGTTATCTTCCACCCTTCATTAAGACAAAATAACACTTTGTTCCCTCATGTTAGTATTGATTCTCTCAGTCTATGAGGGTGGATGCTGGATGCATCGTGCTAGTTTGCAGAACATCCTTGGCAGATAGAGGTCTCTTTAGTTCACATAATACTTTCTTTTGCTGTGAGAAACCTGAGCAGACCCACTATCAGCACATCAATAAGAAGGTAGGTATAAGCTTTTATCCTCACAGTCAGTAAATTTTTTCATGCTGCAGCATTTGCTCTGCACCAGAACTCTAATACAGTCTTGCAAGAAGGGAAAAGAAATATAGTCTGACATCTGCCACTGTGAGTGTCAGCAGCCATCAGCTCCCAAAACCCTTGACCTCAAACAGAATGGCTTGGAGAATATATATGGCACACTATCCCTTTATAAAGGGTTTCCTGAGCTATGTTACATGTCCCAGTACTTTACAGAGACTTTATAGACACTGCTCCATTCCTGATTAAGGGTACATTTTATCATGTATACAGACCCAGCCACAAATAAGCTTATGCAGTTACAGATGAGATTTTGCTCAGATCTAGCACCCATCTAAACAGTAGAGACTAAGCCTATATTTAAAAGCTGCTTATCTATTAAGAGGGATGTGTTCCTTCAGTAGTGTTAACAGAAATGGATTGGAATCCTTGTCTACAGATTTACTAGCATTTCTGTATATTTTCAGGTATTTCTGGGATTTCATATTAAGTATGTGAGCCAGGCATAATTCCATGGTAATTCGTAGTCTGTGTAGTTATTATTGTTCTACTACAGCTGGATTGCATCAAAAGAAGTGTGACCATCAAGTAAAGGGAGTGATTTTCCCACTCTACTCTCTCATGAGACCCCACTTGCAATACTGCATTCATCTCTGGGGTCCCAACATAAGGACATGAATCTATTGGAGTGAGTCCAGAGGAGGACCACAAACAAGATCAGCAAGGCTGGAGCACCTCCCTTATAAGAACAGAATTGTCAATTGAGGTTGTTCAGCCTGGAGAAGAGAAGACTCTTTGGGAGACCTTGTAGTGGCTTTCTAGTACTTCAAGAGGGCCTACAGGAGGTGGGACTCTTGATCAGGGAGTGTAGTCATAGGATGAAGGGGTAATGTTTTTAAATTAAAAGAGGGTGGATATACATTAAATATTATTATTTAATATAATAAATATTATTATCCCTTCAAAACCTAAATTGTTCTATGGTTCTAAGCCCTCAAACTCCAGTTAAGAAACAGGTGCAAAAACATGACTGCTAAGCCCGCTGCTGGGCAGGTAAGAGAAATTCATCTTGCCTGGATTTCCTTTAAAGCTGAATTTCATTGCCCTGTTTCACAGAACATGTGTTTCACAATACGTGACAGAAAAGATTGGTGCCATCTGTCTGACATATGTTAAGCAAAAAAAGGTTTTTCTTGTGATATACAAAAAACCTTTTTTTTTCAGAAGTTAAAACTGGATCTTGAAAAATGTATGTAATACATGATGTGTCTTCAAAAATGTAGTTTTAAAATCTATAACAAGGGCTTTTAAAGAATTCAACACAGAGAAGAAACTAGTAGAATGTGGGAATAAAACAAACCCCAAGGCAGCTGAAAGAAAACAAACAAGATAAATCCAGAAGAACTGGTGTTTTTCCTGTTGACTATTCCTTAAGACAATTCCTTTAACCAAAATACTGATTTAGTAATAATATACAGGTAAAACTGATTCCAGTAACTAGTTAACAGATTTTTCTTAAATGAAAGTAGCATTTTAATTAGAGACCAAATAAAATTGTATCTTATATATAGAGGTGTTTTGGTTTTATTTTTGGATTTTTTATTAGGTTTTTTATTCCTAATAGTAGTACCTGGTGATTGATGGTTAGAAAAAAAAAAACAACTTATTAGGATCCTGTTGCTAAATCTCATGAAAAAAATTCACAGAACTCCCTGGATAAAGTTAAATACAAATCAGAGACCCTAGTTTCTGGGCACATGCTGAAGTGATTATATTGAAGAAAGTACCAGAGAGATGGAGACCTGTTCCACTTTTGCAAGTCTTCAGTGCCTGACTTTTCCCAGACACTCTGAGAAATCCTTGTTGGGGTTTACCCTCCCTAGCTGACTTTCTGTTGCACCAAGACATAGCATTACAAAGAGCTGATGAGGATGAGAATAGTAGGACTAAAAGGATCATAATCATAAAGTGGTTGCACATTTTCGTTTGTGTTGTTTTAATGTTTTAAGAGTGAATATTGACTCCTTGTCATCTCAGAGCAATTACCTTTTGGACAGAGATTGTCTTATATTGAAACAAAAGCTCTGTGGATTAATGCAGAGATTTTTATGGGAGTGAGGAATATGAAAATATAGCTAAAGACATCATGAACAAGCAGATGGAGAAAAAAAAAATCGATATTCAAGCCAGAACAAGAAGTACTAAGAGAAAAAAAAGATTGCTTTCAAAATAATAGCAATTCCCTTTCCTCCTTTTCCCAGCTTCAAAGATAGGTCATTTTCTGAGTGCCCAAACAGTGACTGCTTTTCAGGTGATAATAGGCAGAAGTAGCAGGGACATTGCCTTAGTCTGTGGACTGACTTAGACAAGTCATTGACCCCTATATATTTCATTCCTTAGATAGGTTTCACATACATCCATGTGAACAACTTTGCTCCTGGGTTTAGTTAAGGAGAGTATAAAGAGAAAAAATGGGTAAGTTGAGCAGTGTCTTAATTTAGTTCAAGTTGCCATAGTTTGAAGGTAAAACTATTTTATAAAGTTAAAAGATTCTGTGTAGTGTGAGTTAAACCAGAACTTAGAAAATATATTTATAAAGAAAACAAAAATTTAAAAAGGGATGCGGCTGGGTTTGTAGGATACAAAAGTCTGAACAAGTCATTGCAAGTACTCTTAGTTAATGAAAGAATTAGGTAGGTTGCCTAAAAGAATGCAATTCTTGTCATCTCAAGAAAAATATCTAAAATAGATCAGTTGACTTGTATGTTAGAAGTCCCTATTTCTCTTCATGTACAAGTCCAGGGTGATTAATTTTGGTGTACAAAAACTAGAGCTTGCTTCTGTTATATAAATACACTTATCTAGTCCTATTAAAATGTGGAAGGATATCCGAGATGTCCACACAGTGCTGACAGATATGGCATAGGACCTAGAAGAAACCCAGTGTAAGAGAAAAATCCAGTCCCTAAATTTAAGTGTCATAATGTAAACCTCTGAGCTATTTTTCTAACCAATGGAGTCAGATGACTAAAAGTTGATCAAACAGATCTGAAGTGACACAAATGTACTATTACTACAATTTACCTTTAGGGTGAATAGGATGTATGTGTCTGGAGCAGAAGTGACCTGTGTCTAGGATTCCTTTGCCTGATCCCAGACCTGTGTTTTCTCACTTTTCTTGCTTTTGTTTCTGATTTTGCAAATCTAACATCAGCTGCATACATTTAAGACAGAAATGACTGCAACTGCTGCTGGCCACCAATCTGATGAAATGATACAAGGACAAAAACATTAGGAAACTGAAGTAAGAGTACTGATTCTTGTCTTAATGGTATGTTTTCACAGAAAAAAACCCGACTTATCTTATGGTATCTTATCTCTATAAAAAATCCCTTAGCAGTAATTCATCTGAAAATCACCACAAACGTTTATCCCTTTAGTCAGTCACCGCTAGATGACAAGTGAAAACCAAACATCTAGCTGCCAGCACTGCATTTCAAACAGTGCATTTCAACAGGCCAATGGCTGCAGCAAGAGAAGCGTGGCCAGCAGAGCCAGAGAGGTGATTCTGCCACTGCACTCTGCTCTGCTCACACCTCCTCTGCAATACTGGGTCCAGTTCTGGAGCCCTCAACACAGAAAGGACATGGAGCTGATGGAGCAGGTGCAGAGGACACTACAAGAATGCTCAGGGGCTAGAACACCTCTGCTCTGAGGACAGGCTGAGGGAGCTGGGATTGTTCAGCCTGGAGAAGAGAAGGCTTCAGGGGGACCTACTAGTGACCTTCCAGTACCTAAAGGGAACTTCCAAGCAGGCTGCAGAGGGCCTGTTTGCAAAGGCCTGCAGTGAAAGGACAAGGGGCAATGGTTTTAAATAAGACATGAGTAGCTTTAGACTTGATGTTAGGAAAAAGTTCCTCCCCACGAGGGTGGTGGAACACTGGACCAGGTTGCCCAGGAAGGTGGTTGAGTTCCCATCCCTGGAGGCATTCCAGATGAGGCTTGCCAGGGCTCTGAGCAAGCTGATCTAGTTGGGGATGTCCCTGGCCACTGCAGGGGGGTTGGACTAGATGACCTCCAGAGGTCCCTTCCAACCCAAACCATTCTAGGATTCTATGAAAGCCACTCTTAGCTCACCAGGTGCTGTCCACTTCCAAGTTGTACAAAGGCCTCTTCTACCTTTGCAAGTTTTTGAGTATCCAGACTCCATTAGAAAACTCTTTTTATGTCCTAATGGGTTTTGTGATCCTCACATCTGCCTGACCATCCTTTGTTTTAGAGGCTGATGAAGCTGACATTGTTCTGCCAGCAAATAAAGAACTACATTGTCTTTGACAGTAAATAACACTTTTCCACCTGGATAATGAAAAGTCAACATGATAGGCTACCATTTTGTTTCATACCCTGTACTGTAGGAACTAAGCATGAATTCCTGGTTTTGTTGCCCTGAAAATACATCAAATTTAACAATAATGTACCACAGTTTGTTTTAAAGGCTTCATTATTCCAGTAATACTTTTTGTACCTAGCCCCTAATAAAGGCCACAGTTTTGTAAGATGTTTTAAACAGGTTTTAGGAACTTTACAGTTTGTTAACCCATTTCTTTATGCTCGGTGAAACTCCATGTTTTGTGTCAAATAAGCTAGAGCAGATCTTTTCCTCTTGACTTGCCCTTTCATCTCTTCATGTTTATCTGTCTAGATTATAGTTTTTCAGGCAGAAACTCTGTATTTTTTGTACGTTCTGTAAAGTGATTAGCATGCCTTGCTTGATGAATAAAGCATATTCAGAGCTTATATAATCTTATACCAAATGGTATTTCTTTTTTTTAACAACCTTCTTGAAATAACACACACCTCTTAAGATGTCAAAGTAATAATCAGTCTTTGAAAAGGTAAGAAAGTAATTGTAGCAGTAGTGTACACAGACTTGTTTTCAGCGATCAACAAAACTTGAGTAAGAGTCAGTTCTAATCCTTACTGAGTCATATTAGCTGATTATTTTTTCATTTGTACCAGTTTTGGACCAGTTCTAGGCTTTTCAAGCCCTCTTCCTCTAGAGGGCTAATGAACTCTCATTTCTTCAAAATTTGTGGTATATTGGGTAGAAGAATAATAGGTCTACCTTTATTAATTTGGCTTGCCATCCCTTAGTATTGAATCTTATTTAATCTACCTCTGCAAATACTTGGCCCAAAAGACATATGCCCAAATGAACAAGGAGAGCCTACTAGAGAGAATCTCCTGAGTCACAGAACCTAGATTTCCACTGTTACAAGCACTAATTTTGTCACAACCCCTTCTTAAATTGGTTGTGATCCCTTGTTAGTTTCATTGGAATGCAATTAGAAAATCTCTTTTTTGTGTGTGTGTGACAAGGACTCTTCTTGTAATTTCCAATGAATTTATTTTGGTTTGTCATTATGCAAACTATGCTCCTTAACTGCAATATCTCATTTCCTTCCCTGGCATTTATACTCTCTATGGATACAAAAATCACTTCTCACCTTTTGTATTACCAGGCTTTTTACTTTTTTTTCTTCTGAGGATCTCTGTTCCCTTCATAAACTCAGCTGTCTTTCTCCATAGATACTCAGTGTATTCTCAGTTTCTTTAAATTAAATCGTGTCCTGTATAATAAAACTAGTGCTTACCTCTCTGATAAATATCCCTGCAGATACATCCCAATCAGCATGCAAGTTCAGAGCATTTAAGTGTTTGTGTATGTTCTTTAAAGTTATTGAGGGCCACAGGCAATAGCCTAAAGAATTCCTTATGATAAAGAAGGGGGGATAGCTTTATATACAAACATGAGAAATAGTTGAATAATAGAACAAATACAGTTTTGTACAATTACCTATACATAAATATATTTATTTTGAATATACATTCTGATCACTGTCTATAAAGGAAGAAGTTCTGTTAATGGTAACTGTGGGAAGAAAAAGTAAATGGAATAATTTGGGGGGCTTTTGTCATTGAAGAATGATATAGCATGTAATATCTATACATGAAATCAAACTATAAATAGTTTATGGTTCTGAATGTAGTCTATTTCAGATCTTTTACTAGCTTAAACTAACTTAGCACCACCATTTTCCCCATGTCATTTTTGCTGCATGTTGCGAGTGCACATTCAGGCTCCTAACAGCCTCGTGACTTCAAAAGTAAATTCAGCTTAATATTTTAATGAAAAATTAGGAACTGATACATAATGCTTCTTGCATTCATCAGTGTCCATCTTTTCATAAAAATATCCTGCTGTCAGGAATTGCCTTCATATTTGACTTACAGACAATTGAGTGCCCCATCAGTGCTCAGCAGCCCAGATGGAGCAGCAGGAGGCCTTGTGTAAAACGTCTCGCAGCAGATTACATTATTCTCTACATGGAGAACTGAGCAATCTGTCATGCCCCCTTAAGGTTTTACTTAGCAGCTCTGCTGGCTACTGTTTAACAGTGACAGAAATCTTATTCCATCTATTCTTTGGACAGAGGTTGCCAGCTGGGAACATATTTACAGTAACAGAAGGGACATGATTTTAGGAAGTCCTTTTGCATGCTTTCAGAAACAGACTGTCTCTTTATTACGTCCTTTCTTAACTGTGTTTGGGGATCTAGCTCCAAATACATTATTCATAAAATGGTTTATATGTGTGTTTAATCAAGTGAAACTTTCCCAGGAGAGGCAAGTGTCCTAATAATGTACACTTATTATGTGAAGGGACACTATTAAGGAAAAGTTAGCATATCTACAAGTTTTTAACATTAATCTGAGTAGCTCAATAAAAACTGGAAGGTTGAGCAAAGAGAAAAAATAGATGACTTAAGAATTTGAACAGATTTGTTGGCTAAACTTCATGAAAGCTCCATGTTTTCTCTCTACTGCAAGTGCATCAGAAAGGTATACTTATTAGCAATTTTTTCAGATGCCAAGTGTATTACTGGTGTTTATTGCTCCATGTGTGATGGAAGAGTACTCATCCACCTAAAATACACTGTTCATGATCTGCACAAATAATCAAAAGCTCTTCCTTCTGTTTATCAGGGAAGACTTCCTGAATAACCTCAGAAGAAATACACACACTACTTACATGTAATAAAACTGCTCTTTAAAATAAGCAAATAAACAGCATTTTATGAGATTAGGAAAAGAGCTGTTGACAATACTTCAACCACAAAGATCTTTGGGCTATTTAAATTAGTGGGGTTCACCCAGTAATTTTGGAATCTATCCCTGACTTGCTAGCTCACAATGGAACTAACAGTCTTCAGTTTGTTTTGCAGCTGGTGCAATGATTTAGAGAATGTACACAATTTATTAAGAAATGTCCTGTATCCATATATTTGAATTATCAATGTTACCTTGATTTTATGTTTTGCAAATACTAAATAGGTCAAACTGAACAGTCTTTGACTGGTCAGGTTTGAAAAATAGAAGACCTTTTTGATGTGATTTTTTATGAGTTGGATGATAATTCTGACAATTTTATTAAAAATGTTAGGAGAACTTTTATGGACTTAAAGTCATGTCATTTTTAAACTACATCAAAAATATTTTTCTAGAATTATGTTTTGACTAGAAAAAAACTGTGGATGAAAAATAGAATAACCTGTATAATGAAAGACAAAATACAGTCCTTGCAAGCCCAGGTTTGAACCTCTGTGCTTTAGGAAGCAGTGAAGACCATTAAGACAAGAGGTAACTAAGGTTTTTAAGACATTAATTTCTTCTGCAAGCAGGAGTCAGATATCAAAGATATCTCTTTTTTTTATAAGCACAGATATATTAGAAAACAAGCAGTCATCATCTCCAGTTCATTCTCCTCCAGCCTGCTACCTGTGTGCGTCACAGTGACACTCTATTAGAAACGTATTAGCATCATTAGTTTCCCTCTATAGAACAGGAACAAAGATAGAAACATTAAACTGGCAGTTTAAAATCTGAGGGAGTCTGCAGTAGAAAAGAAAATTTAATCCAAACTGCCCTCATAAGGCTCAGTACAGCGACCACTGTGTAATCTTTCCTCTCTAAAATCTCTTGCCTTATAGTTTAAGTAACTTCCTCTTGCCTCAGTGACTACCCACATTTTTAGTCTTCCAGATTCTCTTTCCAAGAACAGATTTAGCAAGGAATGAAAGAGAGAAAGGAACATACAGGGCTGAAGGGTCTTCAGAGCCTCTTTAGATAGTGTGATAGCATATCTGTTACAGCTCTGTGGCTGCTGCAGTCTGCCTCACCCCCTCAGTTGTGTTAAGGTGACATGCACACCTGTTTTTCAAATTCCCAAGCTTCTCACAGCTCATCCTTTCAGGAACTATAGCTCTTCAGAAAGCCAACTTTATCCTTAAAAGTTCTGTGCTGACTTGACTCTATTACCTCTTAATGGCTTGAGCTTTTTTTGTGTGTATCTGTGAGTGTGTGTGAATTTGTAAAGAAAAAGGAAAATACTAAGTGCAAGAGCACGGAAGATGAAACTTCTGATAGCAGTGAAGCAAATGGAAGAAGTTTACTAAATGAGGATAGTTACCAGTATACATTTGCAATGTTCAGGAAGTAAAATTTGAGTCCTTTCAATCAGATCATATGTGTGATTAAAATACTATCTACCTATTCCTTTCAAGAGGTACCTAACAGATACTTAATGGGACACTTCTCACCTGTTGCAAAGTTGAAGCCCAGACAAAGAGCTCTCCTGAAGATCTGTGTTATTTGCTACAGAAAAGTCTGATGCTATACTGGCATGCTTATGTTCTGGTTTCTACTTCTTGGCACTTCTGCTGCTTTTGGTAGTAAAGAAATAAATTCTTGTTCTTGTTACAAATGCATGGCACTGTATTTTAAAGGACAAAACAACATCAGGCTTGCATGCTGGATTAGTAAGGGTAAGGTTAAGTATGTTTAAAGAGATACTGTCTGTTAGCCTGAAGTGAATTACTGTGGAGATGCTGGATTTCTGCCCAGAGATAAAAAGCAGCTAAGATACCTCTTCAGCTACACTGATTAATTATGTATAAGTCTTACTATTAATTGTGTGGCTCTGTTCATTTAGTAAAATAGGGAACTTACAGACAATTTTTTCTTTTAGTAGTAAATAAAGAGATGAATATTTAATCCTGAGTCTATTGGGTGAACACTGTCCCTTGGAAGACAGAAAAGCTGTGACCAAACCACAGCTATTTTGTCCATTACCTGGCACGAGTCTGTTCCACCTAACATAGCATTACAGCTTAGTTAATTTGCTTTCAAACAGAAATAATGCAGAACTATCACTGATTAGATTTTCAAAATTATTTATCAATTCTTGAGGAAATCTTTTATGAGTTTTTGAGCACATATTAGCCCTTTTGAATGTCTGAGGTGTCTAAGGTAATGATCTCCACACTCATTTCAATTACATTTCAATTTGTTACACTTCAATTTGTTGGCTTATGATTTAATTTTATTGATACCTTCTGCTTTTTTTTAGAATGGCAATCAGTGAATTATTTAAGTTCACCTTCTCTGTACTAACCCACAATTTACATTATGTTTGCATTGCCAGCAAAGCTGTAGTATTTCCTCATGGAGCGGGTTATAAAGTGGTTATTACATTTCAGTGATCAAACAATAAAGTTATCCAGATTGCTTTAAATTTCTAATAAAAATGTGAGAAGTATATTAGGTCTTGACCTACAGTTTTGATCAACCTTGAGCATGTAAGGTAATCTTTGGGACCAGATTCCTGACCTTCTATTCAAACCTACTATTTAAGGCAGAGATTTGTCTATGCACATCCAAGAAAGGACTTCAGAACTTGCTTGCTCTGACAGTGTGAATATTTGGACATCTATAGCTGTTCCTTTTGACAGTAGAGCAGGTAGTTTCATAGCAGGTTTGGTAGAATACATTCTAGAATTATGATAAAATAGAATGAACATGAGGAAGACAATATCTACATGCTTCCATGTCTCCAAAAGTGCCTAGCATGACGAGAATATTTACATTTAGCTTCTTCATTAGTCCCTCATGCTTTATTTCCCTTGTTCACCTGCACAACATGTGAAAGAGGGTTGCATTCATTCTTGATGGCATAATCATTATAATTAGTCCCTCACCTCATCAACCTCATCACTGGAGGTTGCACAAATAACCTCCAGTCTGCTAAGCACAAAAGGGATGTTCTCAGGATTGTTCTTTATTCAGATGATAATATTTTGTCATTATCATCTTTCATTTCTAAGTTGTCACTGGCTTGTTACAAATCCCGAGCTGTTGCAAGGCATGGCATTCAGGAACAAATAGTATTTGCTCTGAAGAGCTGCGCTGTACTACAGCAGAGTGCAGTGACAAGTAATTCAGGGCAGTTTATCAATACTCTGGTTAGTGCTGAAGCCTTTATATGTACATTATACATTGCTTCAGCATTCTACATCAGGCAAGATCTAACTTGTCCTCAAAGACCAACAGTCCTTTCTATGTCTCTGATTTGAAGCTGTCCAGAGGACTAAAGGTGTCTTTTTTGGGTAGGAGCACATTTTTCCATCTGAAGCAGATATTCTGGTTCAGTTTCCTTTTTAAGGTGCCTTGTTGACACACTCAAACCATTCTGCAAACCAAACCAATTTACAGTAAGCAGAATGATTGAAGGATTTACTTCAAAATAGAACTACTGAACAAAAACCCAGATGTAAACACAGTCATAAGTTTCCAGACCATGCTATAAATATTATACACCATATTACTAGTATTACTTAGTGAAAGTATTATGCACTTTTTGTGTTAGTTATAAAAATATTAAACTTCTCAGCTATAAATTGTGGAATCAGACAGCCATACAGCTGAAAACTCTGTGTTCAATAAAATTCAGGAGCTGAGACAGACACAAACATTATTTTATTTAGAAATATTCAAGGAAATTGCTTGAAACTGGCACTATTTCAGTATAGTTCTCTAAGTCTACAAAGTATTTTAGTCTCTCCTTTATGCTAACAGACATTTTGCCTTCATCATCACATTGTACACATGGTGAACTTTAATTCTTGAACAACAGGCTGGAAACAGTTTCTCCAGGAAAAAAGTCCAAAAAAAAAAAACAAAAAAGCTGCATTTTTAGTAAATCAGGAAAAAAAGAAATGCTCAGTAGTCTGCCCACACTCTACAACAAAAAACAACATATGTTCATAAGAAATAATGGTGTGAACCATTAGTCACAAAATGGTTCACACACAAGATACTTTAACACTTAAAGCTGGGGTGGATTATAAAATAAGCTAACTAGTAACACCACCTACAGTGGTGAAAGAAAGTTCAGGAAGGTTCCAGAAAAATGGAGAAGATGAACAAGAAGAAGCTTTACAAAGAAATCAGAAGCGAGTATCATGATGTAAAAGCTACACTAAAAAATGCAATTGTTATCTTTTCTCACTAGAGGGAGGTAAGTCTTAATACTCCTTATTAGAGTGCTCTGCAACTGCACTAGCTGTAGAAAAGAGGTCAAAGTAATGTTTATCCATTCATACCTGGGTATGTGTTTTGCCATATTTCCAGGACACCTTACACAGTGACTAATACTCAATACACACGGCAAAATGGCAAAACCAGTTACCTTATAATGAAGTTGAGCAAAAACCCAAAAGAGTGGATGTTTAAGTCAAGGACTGAATTAGGCTATCATATATACCAAGAGTAAATGAGATCTTATGCAATAGCAACTTACTTCCTCCTACAGATTCTATTTCCTTATGATGTAGGTGCACTATCATCCATGAAGTCACTGTCAACTATGAGACCCTCACTAGGGAGTGTGATTCTACTTCCCTTAAGAGCACTCATTAGAAATATCAGTAAGTAGTACAGCTTAAAAAAAAAAAGTGTTTTCTATGCAGAAAGTCACTCATGTTAGAGGTTTCTGCATATTCCCACTAGCACTCTTCTAGGGAGACAGAAAATAAAGAATCCTTGCAAATAATTAAATATCATTACTTAATTATGAGGAAGGCATGTTAATGTACCTCCAGAGTGCAAGTACATTGGATATCTTGCTAATTTTGCTGTATTTGTTTTTTTTTAAAAATCTTTCTACTTTGTACTCAAGCCTGGCTTCTCTTATAATTTTAATTGAATGAGTGGAAGATGATCAAATACCATAGAAAATCTGGGCTTACTAATTTCTTTGAAGAAAAAGGTCTCATACTTAAGTACAGAACTGTGTGGTATTTACTACCTTTTATCACCTTTTGCCTCTTCCCCTAAGGAGCCTTTAAGGATGCCACCATGGGTTTCCATGCCATGCAAGGTATATTTTTGATCATTGTCTTCAAACATACTGTTCTTAACAAAGATTTTCATTGACCTTCATATATAATGTCCAGCAAAATGGGGTGCTATGTGAATTGCTACAAGACCTTGGTTGATTTGGTAATCTGATAATGATATGTTCAGATTTAACCATCTATTTCAAAATAGATGAAATATATATTGAAATATATTTCAATATATATTTCTTAATTTTGCATTTTAATATAATAAACTCTTTTTCTTCATGCCCTGGAATGCTACAAAAACTTCAATGATATGACAAATATACTCCAGTATATTTGGAGCAGTGATCCAAAATAGAAGGCACTGGTCAACATAAATGTGACACAAATGTACTGTCAGAAATCCTTAATGAAATTTTTGCATGAACAATAGTTTTTTTGGCAATCTCAGGCCAGACAGTGACTTTCAAGTGAACTTTACCCAAGTTCCCAAAGAGATTTAGCCTCTTTCAACCATTACAGTGCAAGACAGAAGCATAATTAGTATCCAGATTAAATTTCAATATGAAATTTGGTTCACTATCTAAAACAAAGTGATTTTCACTGTTAGTCCTTTTTTTTTTTCCTCCTAACTTCTGAATACTTTACAAAAATGGTTATTTCTTTCTTGTGGTATCAAATAACATTCCTTCCAAAGAGGAAAGTTAGTGCAGAAAAAGAATTAACATTATCTCCTCAAAGTCTACTAATACTCCCATCTCATGATCATGTATTTGCAGAGCAAAAATTGAGGTCCGAAAGGACTCTGATTTAAAAAGTTCTTTTAAGGAAAATGCAGAATTTATTAACACAAATTTTGCATTTGTTAGAGGTCCATTTTTTCCAGTAATACCTAAACATGTACAGAGTACCTACAATCTTAGATCCAGAGTTCCATAATTTGGTTCAATGTCCACAGACATTACTGGTGTCTATGAGCTTGTGAAAAATGTAAGTCAGTACCTTCTGCATGTTTCAGTGTCTAATTACCTTGTAAAAAACTGGTCAATGTTTTCCTCACTATTTTTAGTGTGGATGTCCTTCCTGTGTTTGTATTAATCCTTCCAAGGCTACATGAACAAAAAGAGAAAACTCTGACTAATGCATCAGCCTTTCTTCCAGTAACTCCTACGAATCTCAGAGCACTGCATGCTTAGAGATCTAGCTAATTAGGCACTCAAAGACAATGCTAAAGCAAATTCCAGTGTGCAAGGAAACAAACATGAACTGAAACATATTTGCCTCTGTTCATCTATTTGCCTAGCTTTGCTTTTCTCCTGTTTCCATCCCTCTGACAAGCTGCTCTTTTTTGGTTTGTTCTTCATGCTTGACTGGAAGTGCCTACTCCGCATCGCTACTGTAATAGCCACAGTTCTGTTGCTATTGACAAACATAAGCTCTTTTTACTGCCTTGTGTGCTGGTCATAGCTTAACTTCTACCAGTCTAGTATCAATTCACATAAGCTGCTACATTATAACTGTCTCCATCTTCAGAAGCTGCTATATCCAGAGTATTAGTGAAAGCACAGAGTGTCTAGGATTTTCCTCTTAACGCTTTTACAACTTCTACCTATTTTTCAGGAGTGACACTATCTCTACTCAATAAAAGAACTACCAAGATTTAGTTGGGTTTCTGAGGGTTGCCAGCCTCCTTCTGTCTTGTGAGTTTTGCTGAGGAGTTCTTGAAACTTTCTTTTTTTCTGTGTCACTGTGACTTCCATAAGCAAGGACTTATAGGTGAGAAAATTCTTCCTTTTAGTGAAACACTCATGACAACTGCAAGAGTTCTACAATTTAAGATAAAGGAGTCAGCAACAAAAAAAAACCTAAGTTTTTATCCATTTACATTTCCTACTAACAACAGCATAATTCTAATAAGTTAATTTGATACTGGATAGACTATTATCCTACAAGCAGCTTCTCTTGGACTGCTGTACAGGTGAGGAAATCTCCATTGCCCGAAAAGCTTTGGCCCCTGACAAGAAAACTCACCATCAACACCTGTAAAATAAATGCTTAAAAATTATATGTCCTGAAAATGCACATGAATGAAAAGGCTCTTTTCTGATCATATTGCACTCATGGTTCCAGACTTAGTTTTGGAGCATGGCATCTTAATGGAAGTCAAGAACCGTGCCATTTCATTTGGTTTATGTGGCAAAGTTTCTTCAGTGGGGAGGTCTACAGTGGCAGCTTCTATGAGCAGATATCAGGAGCTGTCTCCATGTCAGACAGAGCCTGTGGAGAAGATTCTGTTCATTGAAATTGTCCCTCTGCAGCCTGTGGAGGACTGTATCCATCTCACAGACCAGGGACAACTGCACAATGGAGAAAGATGCTGGCAAGAACTGCAACCTGTGAAAAGGAGCCCTTGCAGGAGTAGGTTTTCATGAAAGCTCTGTAGCCCATGGGGACCCACGCTGGAGCAGTCTGTTCCTGAAGGACTGCATGTTTGGAAAACACTCATGCTGAAGCAGTTCTTTAAGAACTGCAGCAGGTGTAAAGGACTCACACTGGAGAGGGACCCTACACTGGAGCAGAGGAGCAGCATGAGCAAGAAAGAGCAGCAGAGATGAAGACTAACCACAAACTCCTCATCTCCCCTGTGCTGCTCAGTAGGAAGAAGATCAAAGAGCCAGGCATGAAATAGAGCCTGGGAAGAAGTGTTTTTTGTTTTGCTTTTATTTCTTACTATCTTACTGAATTATTAAGTGGCAATAAGTTTTTCCCAAGTTAAGTCTGGTTTGCCCATGACATTAACTGGTGAATGATCTCCCTTTCCTTATCTCAGCCCACTAGATTTTCCATCATATATTTTCTCCCTGTCCTTCTGAGGAGAGGGATAGGGCAGCTTGGTGGGCACCTGGCAGACAAAGTCAATTCAACACAGCCATCCACATTCTAAAAGTTATTTGAATTAGCAAAGTTGATTGGAACTTGACAGTTTTACGATATGGAATAACCTTTACACTTTCTTCTCTTTAAAAGCTCTCCTTTTCCCTTGGATTGTAGAGGAAATTGAGGTCTTTTATTTGCATTGAGTATCTAAAAACTGGCAGTATTTATCTTGATATTTTTACTAATTGAAATTCTGAACACCTGTTTGTTCCTTTTATTTCAAATTTGCACATTACCTGCATTGGTTTAAATATCAAATAACCTTACATACAATTCTGCCACTTAAATAAATAAAAATGTGACATATACAATTTCTGAAATGCAATTTGTGATTAGATTTACATCTTTAAAATAAATTAGCTTGAGATACAGGTGATTCTTAAAGTGCATGTAAATATTTTCATTTGATTATAAAAAGTAATTATGTTGACAAGCAATACCTTTGAAAGTGAAAGTAAGGTTATGAAAAATTAATGTAATCATTGAACTGCTTGATAGCTCTTGAAAATGTGATAATAAAGTAAATCAAGGAGATGTCACTTTACAGAGTAGAAAAATTAAGGTTTGGACAAAAGCAAATGTTCTAAGAAAATCAAATAAAGTTATGGTAAAGAAAATTCTGTCATACTCTAATATAGGCTCTAGACATTTATTTCTGACAGACATGTCACATGAAATTCCTGTACTTCTGTACCTGGAACCTTTTTACCAAAACAAAATTTCTCCAAGGAAGTTAACTGGAAATATCCATTGCCTTAAAACAAACAGTTAATGGTTCCTAAATAAATGTTCTGTCATTAACCCGGGCTTTTGTAAGTGATCTAGTCAACCAGTGAACCAAATTCTTCATTCATTCCTAGAAGTCATGTTTCTAGAACTTAATTTCAAGAAAATCATGGACCCTCAGACTAGACCAAATAATGGAACATCATGCCCATGCAAAAAAGTAAACCTATGACATACCCCTGTAAAAAGAATAACAGCTATTTGGACCCAGTAGAAGGATATTAGCCAAGGAACTAAATGTTCATGTTCTCTATAGAGAACAGAAGAATTAAACCTTTCTGAATGGTACTACAAAAATTATGGCAATGTACTGCAGAAAGTATGGTGATGCATGTAGCCAACAGGAGATGCTAAGCATAGAGAATTGAATGATAAGAGTGCCTTGCACTGAGATTAAACATGTGAGTGAATGCTCAGCTAAGTTTATTCTTCTGCTTCTCGTCTTTGGTCCCTAAAAGAATTTGTGCAGAATGTAAATGCTTTAGCCAAAAGTGTAATTCAAAGAACACTACAAAGGTGTGCCTGATGTCTGCTCAATACTGAATAACCACCTGAAAGCCTAGCTCCTGGTTGTATATCCACAAAGATTTCAGAAAAATTCAGCCCATGGTGACAGGATTGCTCTTTACAACACAGCCCTTTCTTTTCAGTGGGCATTTTCTATTTTTCTGTCTCATCAGTCAAAGGTACTGATGTTATCACAAACTGCAGTAATTCAGAAAATGGAAGTTATAAGATCTGTGCTATGCCCAGGCTATAAAGCCATATCTCCCACATCCCAGAAGAATATGTAAGCAGAGAGAGGACTGAAGTACATTCTTCCTGTTCAAACAGACATATCAGATGGAGAGGTCATGGGGAGGAGGAAAAGAAAAAATGTCAAGCAGCTGAACAGTTAGGGTAGTTCTGTTTTGCTCTTCACATTCATGATTGAGTTTTTTTCATCTAATTATTTAGATTAAAGCATATAAACAGTGAAAGAACTGAAACACAATACTTGTGTCCCTAGGCAAACCCTGAATAGTAAACAAAAACTATTCTGTTCATGTTTTATACACCACCTGAAGCAGTCCTTTTCTGTTAGCCTTACAAAGCAAAGCTAGAAAGGGTACATCTATGTGGCTATATTTAGGAAAGCAATCAGTAACTTTGATTAAGAACCAGCTCTTCAGTTCTGAAGCCTAGGATAATGATATGGTTTCTCTTTAACATTGGCCCAGACCACAGATGAAGAACAATGTGTTTGCTTACAATCAAGCATGCCAAGAATAAGGAAGGCTGGGACAGCCAGCAAGCAGCAAAGGGGCTAAGGCCAATGTGCAAAGCTGTCTTTTCTGCCTGCCTGGGTATGCTGATTGATTTGGGCTGAGAAAATGAGGGGAAATAAAAGGAAAAGGAGCTAAAAAATCTATACTGTTTTTCATAGGCCTCACTGGATCAAAGTCAGTGCAGCATAAGTAATATCAGATGGTCTGACCCTTAAATATGTAGTTAAGTTTACCCTTGTTCTTACACAANTAGCCACCATGATGATACAAAGTGTAATGTCATAGTCCATAACAGGAAAATGATGCTTTTTCTGCTAGTGAGCCAAAATTTTGGTCAGATCAAGGTCGAGATCTGAGGATGGTGGAGAACAGTGACATCAAATGAGCAGAATTTTGGAACCTTCATTAATAGTGGAAAAGTGAAGATGCTTATGTTATCAGAGAACAGACTGTGCACTCAGTGTTGTTAGAGAGAAAATTAAATATTCTTTTTCTTGTCAAGTAAAATGTAATGTTACCTCTGGCTGAGCTATACTGATCAGCATTTGATTACTGAGTCCTTTTTTGGCTTAATAATTTCAAAATTACAAGAATATATGCACATTCTAGAGGACTGGAAGCAAAAAAATTGTGTGGATTCTTGGTCTGTAAAATGAAAGAAAATAAACAAAGGGTAGAGTGGAGCTTGTTAGATGTGAATGACAGAGAAAAATAGCTCTAAATCGTTTGAAGAAAATGTAATGAGACTATAGATATAGAAAGCAATTGTTATTCTTTCAAAGGCTGAATGTGTTCAGTCCATGCAGTCAAATAATGACAAATCTTTGGAATGAGGAATATAGCAAAATCATGTGAAATTCAAGATAAGAAACAGAGAATAAATAAACGTTATATTGTTTAGTGACTCCATTTTGGATGTAACTGAATGCTGGTTATGACTTTGATATTTCAGGTTATAGACAGCACAAATGGATGAGACCAGGGGAAAAAATGCAAAATAAAAATTTATTCACTTAACTAATGTAAGTAAAATATAGGAAATAAAAACTATTTTTAAAAAGATGTAGATATAAATCAAGAGTCTGATGCATAATACAAAGAATGTAGAAGTAATCAGTATAATTAAAAGTGTATTATTAAACCAGGAAGAGTAACAGGAATCTATGAAGGAATATTGTTGACAATTTCTAATATATGGACTTACAAATTACAAATCTTCTGTTCTGCTTCAAGACATAGGAATACTACTTTCTTATTACTTACTCTTCATTTCTACTGTTTGCTTTTCAAAGTCAGACTAATTTGTTGTTTTTGTTGAGTTTGTTGCATTTTTAGTGAAAATGGAATTAACAGAAAAGGTGCAGGATTAAAAAACACAGTCTTGAAATACTACATAAAACATATAAGCAGCTGGGAGTTGTAGCTGACTAAATTAAACTTATTCTTGGATGACATCATACTTCCATATGCCCTTTTTGTGTGAGATGTTTGAATGTCTTCTGTGCTACCTACTTGGGATCTTAGACTACAATTGGGATCCTTGCAGAATCTGTCTGTGGTGCCTTATCTTAAATTAACTAGCGTGCCAATAATAATATTTAGTGATTTTCCTTCTTGAGAGTTCAAAACACTTAGTTAAGGGGGTAATTAATAATCTCTAGTATTATTGTAACGTGGGTTAAATGCTGTACAGAAAGTCGAAGTGACACAATGAAAGTTAGTCAGCAGTAGAACTGTAAATAAAATATGAATTAAACAAGAAATACTTGATCACATCCCCTCCCAGGGCATGCTATACCATTTTATTTTAGGGTTGCATTCTTTTTAGAAGTTTGCCTTTGGAGATAGAAGTGATTTATCATTAACTAATCAAAGAGGAAGCTAATAGCTGAATATAATGATTCTGTTCCAATGGAAGAAGTGACACTGACCCAAAGGCTGAAGCTGAACACAGGTAACACATCTGTGTTAATGACTGCTGATTTCTTTGTTCCTTTGTATGTTACATATGAAGTAAAATATATCCATACCATTGAGGAAAAGTTAGCTTGTACCTAAGGAAATTGATTCCTCATACCTAAGGCATCTAAATTCTATTTCCAGCTCTGTCACAAATGTCCTATGTGATTTAGAACTATCTTTCCACCTCACTGAGATGCAGTTGTCCTGTAAAAATTTCTTTATGTCTCTGAGACAGAAATAGAATTGCTAAAAATGTTTTGATCAATGATTTAAAGGCTCTAGGAAAGCAGTAGTTGTTTCGCTTAAACAGAAATATTGCAGCAGTGCTATGCTATCTGCCTACAGAGTCTTTGTGTTGTAGAGATATCTTGCACCTGCATTTCATTGCTTTGGTGTACTTAATACAAACAGACACTATTAATATAGCTCTGTCAAGTATTATTAGGAAATATTTTTATTATGTGATTAACAAACTTCAAACTGTACATATGCATTAGAGTTTATAGCATATTTCTACAAGAACATGAGTGTTGCTAATGTACCATGAACACCTGAATATCATTAATGCAATGATAGCAAAGGTCTCAGTCTCTTTATCAACTGTAATTAAGTCACTTGTCTAATTTATATAATTATGAGGTTTTTTCCATATTAGCTAAAAAATATAACCTTTCTGATGCAAACAACTACAACCATAATTATAAGCCTACACATACAAGACTGTATGGCTTGTCCCACAAATAAAGATCAGAGACATAATCCATAACTCAACCAAACTTAATTTGTTACCAAAAGTTACCTCACAGGAAAACATAAAAGAGAGGCTGAGCAATAAAAATGGCAGACACAATCATGCAGAAATACAAAACAGAAGAAAACTAATACAGAAAGATCAAACATACCTCACTAGGCATGAAAAGTTTTCACAAATGGTTTCTTCTCTACAGCAGATTGACCATTGGGATAATTTGTACAGTAGTTCTCAATACCTAAATGTAAAAAATGTTTAGTTTTTATCAGATAAGTATGTCTTAGTGACTATATTAATTCAGATTTTTTTTCAGGATACACTTTTTTAGGTTAAAGTTGACTTCTATGAGGCTTTTGAATGAAAGACTTAGAAAATTGTCTTTGAAGGATCATTACGTATTCAACAATAAATATTGCTCAAGAACAGCCTGATTGAGCAAATTTTGCCCTTATGTATTTACTGATGTTGAACATGCTGAATAAACAAGAGGTTGCAATGTTGAAATTTTACAATTCTAAGTTGTATTTTTGACAAGCCTGCTAATTAGCTAAGAACTAATTATAACTAGTAAAAAACAGCACTCCAAACACTTGGTGGTTTATTTCATTTTTATAGGGAAGGTTAGAAGTTTAGGGTAACCATTTATTCTTGGGCCTTAAGAAAAAGCCAGACAAATATTCAAGGTTACTGGAGCTTTTTAAAGGATATAGCTCAATGGTAAGGAGTGTGCTGCTTTCTCTTCCCAGCAAACCCAGCACTCATATTAGCAGTTCAAAAGATTACTAGCCTTAATTTTGCTGACCTATTCTCTTAAAAATCTTCTGGGCAAAATTCAGTTCTCATCATTTATGTGCACACAGACAATATAACAACAAACAATAAAAAGCTGGAAACAGTAAAATCGACCTATCAGTTGTATTAATGTTGTGCATATTAATAAGATTTAGTCAGCTATAAAACCTTTTATGCAACAAAACGAAGTACAGATATATTTTGTGTCTTTAAATTTAGGGCGGCTGTTGAAAGCACTAACAAAATTTGATCTATGCTAAGAGATGAAGAAATGGGGAGAGGATTAGCTCCATAACAGATAATTTTGTATCCTGTAAATAGTAAAGTAGACTTACTGCATTTATACTGCATTTTGTATACTGCCAGTGTGGAGAGGGTTAAAAGGTCTCTTTCATTTCAACTGAAGGTTTTGGCATAAAAATGTAAAACCTCCAAACACTAGTGGTGGATGCTTTGTTAGGCAACAAAAATTACTCAATACAAAACTTTAGAAACACAAGCAATTGCTTAAATTTATTGAGTATTTTCATACCTTAAACCTTTTTTATTCTTTAAGCTGATTTAAGATTTCAGTGAACTAGAAAATAAGAAAACAGTTCACACTAAACCAAGAGAACATTGATGATTGAACAATTCAAAATTGTGTCTGAGTTTGCTAATCAACCAAAACGAACTTTTAAAAAACTTCCATTTAGAGAGAAATGATTGCTCATTTTCATAGGAAAAGATTATTTTTTACTTGTTCAGAGTTTGGGATCTAATCAGTCTGCCTATACTGAAGAAACATGAGCATAATATAAAGTAAACTATCATTTGGAGGCAAGCAATGAGACTGTAAGGACCTGCTGACAGCTTGATACAACGCGTTCTCTCTCCTTGCCTATCATCAGTAAGGTTGATTAGTGTGATTAGTGATTCTCTCAGTTTCCCTAGCCTACAAAGCATCAGATATCTACCTTAGATGCACCAGGTAATACATACATAACTCCTGTCTGTCCTTAACCTTTCCTAACCTGCTCAATGCAAGGATCACTGATCACACTGGAAGTCTGCCACGAAATGAAACAAGGTGTTTAAAACAAGTCATTCCTTTTCATTACACTGACCTCTGTAAATGGCCTCATATCTTCATTAGCAGTTCTGACAAGATAGAAAACTGATTTTGCTTTGGAGGAAAAAATAAATGATCACCTTACACACTCTCAGCAACAGTAAAAAATTCAGTCTGGTGTCTTATGGTTCCTTTAATTTACTAAAATAGAAAGAGAACTCCAGAAAAGAAAAGACAAACGCTCCCTCCCCACCTACAAAATGCACCAACAGATTTATGCTTAGTGAAATGTGTGTTACTGCATGATCTTATCATGTTTCTCACTATTGCTTTGTAACCATTGTGGAAGAACTATAGGAAAATGATGCCCTCAGTGTAGAAATCTTTTTCTGCATGATAAAAAAATATTAGCTGAGTAATTCTTTACTAATATGAAATAGGTTTATAAAATAAATCAAGTGATAAAAAGGAGAACCACATTTTCAGCTGGAGACAAAGGAACCTATTTATATTAGCTGAAGATTTAGCTATTATTTGATATTCAGGGAGCTCAGTGATGAAAGAGCTTCAAGGCAAACAGTTGAACAGATAAAAGAAAAGGAGAAGTAAGGAATGAGAAGGCAAGCAGAATACATATTCGTTCTGATTGTGCAGATCATCTGTCCCTCCAGAAAGCCCAGTAAGCACAGCGAGGCCACACATTCATTGGAAACACTTAATATACTGAGAACTCCCTCCGTCTCATTATAGTCCTTCCTGAGGCTTGTCTGCGTCTCTTATTCCAAGTCATATAGTGGAACAATTATCTAAGTATATAACTTCACCAGGATCCATGCCTTGCTTTGGGCCCTGTTGGCTGCTGCAGTTCAAACCAAAGTAATTAAGGTAACCACATTAAAAAAAAAATGATTTGGAGATAAGCCTGAATTCTCCAAGTTTCTACTTTATTGTAATATTATAATAGAATCAAAATCACACAACTTCTGTTAAGGAACAGGGAAAAAAAAAAAACAGTAATGAAATGGGAAGGCTTATTTTCATTCCCCGTCTTTTAAACCACTTTATAATGAAAGAGAACATTTTCATTGAATCATATTTTAACTGCTGAAATACTGATCACTGCATTTAAGTAAAATAAGAAGAATTTTTTATTCCATTGTTCCTCCCTAAAACTAATGGGGGAAATCCAAAGAAATTCTTTGACATTGCAATTTGTTTCAAGGGTACAGTCTGTTAAAGCTTTCCCTTGTTTCTGAGTGTCCAGAGTATCCAAAGCAGGTGCAAATATTTGTGTTGGGATGACTGTCCTGTAAATTTTAATTATTAATAATATGTTTTTTCAATAGTTTTTATTGTGGCATTATTATTTAAAGAGGATTTTAAAGTAAATACAGTAGAGTGAATTATGACAGACTAAAGACATAGGTTAAGTCTGCTTTTAAATAAACCAAGATACGTGCTAGGAAGTATGGATTTTTTCTATATGCATTTTTGATAGATTTTACTTTAAACACCTTACACAAAAAAATCCATTTAGCTTGACAGGCTTTTCAGTTGTTTGCTTCTCTCAGATTTGGAGCATGTCCCTCACATATGACATGAACTCAACTGCTCATTTTATCATAGAATAAATCAATGTCTATGTTAATGACATGGGAAGAGTTCTTTTGTCAAATAACATACATATCTATGTACGTAAATGTAGTTAATTTTTCCAGTAACATGCTGGTTTTAACTGTGAATAGAAACTTGAAGTCACTAATGTCTTTAAGAACAGAATTCCTGGATATGCTGTTCTACTACTCTGAACTTCCTGATAAGTATATGATTTATTACAAAATCTGTGACTGATGTATCTCTTCAATTTGAATTCAAAATTCAGTATGGGCAATAAAACAGAATGTTTGCCAATTTCTCCATTAAAATCTTGCTTACAGGTTTTACTTAAACTACATCAAATCTCAATTTTTCCATAAATATTCCAAAAACATGGCTATGCATAGAAAAGGAAATAATAAAAGATGAGTTTGAACTGACACCATGGCTGAATTGTAAAGATCACTGTAATATTCCAAACCATTCTGTATTCTTTTTGAACCTTTGAATCTCAGTTTCCAAATTAGTTGCAACGTTTGCTGTATCCCTGATCAGATTTCTGAGTCGTGCTGCTTGCAAAGAACCCAGAGACTTGAACTAATTACTTAGCATTTTAAAAGTTTTAACCTAAGCATAGAGAAACAGATGCTGTGTTCATTTTGTTGTGCCCTATTGTGCCTGTAAGAAACCATAGTTAGGAAGACACAAAGGCTGTCTTTCATTTTCCAGATGATTCAGCCTGCCAGGGGCCACCAGGCAAAAACTTTTTTTAGTTTCCTTTATTTCTATATATGAGTTTACTTGATTTTGATAGAGAGGAGGCAAGAGCATTACTTTTTGTTATAAAGAATATCCCACTGGAATACTTTGCAAAAGTCATCTCTGTGTCAAGCACATGTCATTTTAAGAACAGGTTTTGCTTTTGAAGCTCAGGAAAATTCAGATTAACAATATTAAAAATGGATCACTATTTCAAAAAGGAGTTGGTAGAATCGAGATGAGAGAACTTTTCCCTTCACACTATCTTTTCATCAGAAGCATTCCCTAGAATTTTGAAGATCATGACACTTACTGCTTTTAGCAGCATGAGTAATGTGAATTGCTTGAATTATAAACACAAACTGACCTGTTTAGCAGATCAGGAGAGTTTGTAATCTATAGATAAACTGACAAAGAGACAAGCTAGAGAACATTTAATAACATTGCAAACAGACATTGCTGGATCCTGTTAACAATGGATCAAAATATAGACAGGCACTTCTGAAAATTCCTTGAAAACAGCATTATACAGTCATGTAATTTTTAATTAAAGCAGGTGAAGGACATTTTAATAGGAGTACCTTTGATAAAAACAAGGTGTGATTTCCTGGGGAGAGGGCAAAGGATCCATTTTATAAATGCATTTAAAACATAACCTGGAAAACCTGCCTGAAAGTAAGGGCCTGCAAGCATAATCATTTTAGCTGAGTTGATTTAGCATCAGTGCAGTTATATCCAGCTTCTGTAACATTGTATAAAAGTGACACACAACAAAGCCAAAATGTCAGGATAGAAAACCATACATCTTATCCTAGCCTACCTAATCTGGCAAAGGAAGTACCAGCACCACAAACTGCAGTCTTCCTTAGTACAAGGATCTCCTGTTAGAAGCCACTAGCAACACTGAAGGTATATGAACAGAACTCTTGCCCCATTTTATAACCTTAGCATGTAGTGCAAATAAAACAATAATAATAATGACAATAAAAATAAATTTAAACATGGATTGTAAAAGAACAAGATTTTTGTCATTATCTTAGTCTTTGGTTAAGAAATACAGAATAGTTTGTGGTTACTTGCAATGATTTTTTTATTGTCCAGTTGTCTATTCATCAATTCAGATGACCAAATTAATTGGAGCAGAACGGTCATAGCTGCTCTAAAAGATGGAGAGGAACACAGAAAAATAGCAAAACATAATCAATAAATAAAAGCAAGTCCAAAAAGCAAACTGCTAAAAAAAAATCTTGTTGAATGCACAAATATGAAGAGGAGATTTGTGTTATTCATCGTGAGACAAAATATGGAAAGGATAAAGATATCAAAAGCATTAAATTAATTTTGACACTAGTAAGCTATATTTCAGGGCTAACCAAAATGTAGATACCTGGCAGCAGGATTTAAAACTCTAGTCAGAGGAAAGGTTCCATGGCTCTAGAGAGATGGATGAGCAGTTGAATCAGGTTCCATATTCCTGCTGATTTACACAGATGAGCGAAACAGAGAGACCAGCTACAAAGCTCTTAAGTTTGTTCATGGTAGAATAAAGTAACCAGTGAGCTGAACTCTGAAAAAATTGGATTGCTAATACATAGGAGATGAATCTTGGGAATTTACACTGTACAGTAAGAGTTTATGACTTCAGTTTAATAACCTGTTTCTCCCTAAATATTTCAGAAAACTTGAAATAATGGAAAGACTTTTAAAAGTGGAGCACTGTTTTAACCTAGGTAACCAGCTATATGGACAGAATGAGGCTCCAAGGAGCTTAAGATAAGAAGAAATTGAAAAATGAAAGTATGCTTGCTATATTCATTTTCTGTATTTCTTCTAGCAAGCCAAATCTCAAGCAATTTCACTACACCTTTCTTTATATTAACTGAAATAGTTCATGATATGTAAGTAAGATATAATATCCAGAGTTTTCTCAGAACTATATTTTTTGGAGTCAGCTTTGTCTCCCAATTCTATAACATAGCCAAAGTACAAATTTACCATAAAATGACATTTTCTGGAAGGCATGTGGTAATTATAACAAATGTCAGCACCTGAGTTCAAATAGATATAACAATTATAGGGCATATACCACATTGAAATCTAGAAGGGGTTTAACTGATTCGAACATGAGAGTGAAAAGCAATTTTGCTTGTGACACATTTAAAAATCAAAGTAAAATGTTTTTCCATCACGGGGAAAAAAATTGTACGTGAAAAAAACACCTGACACCTGGTAGAACTAAAAGCTAACTACGGAGAAAAGTCTTGTGCAGCAGTTACATAAACAACTTTAATTCTCCCTTTCCTGAATAACATAATCAATAAAAATGGAAGATCAATAAAAATAACTACCTCTTGAGACTGTGAGCTGCAAATGAAATCCCTTTCATTTTACTTAGGTATGAGTCAAATTAACAACTTCAGCTAACCAAAAGCAAAAAGACAGTGGAAAAATACTTTTTATTCTTCTTATTCTGATGAAAATAGAGCTCAGACAGATCATCAAGTTTGTAATTGTCAGAAGACCTTAGTTTTACATATATAGGCTCTCAGACACATTGGTAAACTTTGAAATTGGTAAAATTTCAGGTTTCAATAAGCAACAACTTGGAGGTGGCTTCTGTCTGTACCCAAGAAGTTTGTTGGCATTTCATTCTTCACTTCATCATCTCAGTTCTGAATCATCTCAGATTCAGAATAGTCCCTCATTTATTCCCACTGCAGTATGTAGCTCTACTGTTTTTCAGGGTGTTTAACTCTCCACATGCTATACTGTATCTCAGAATAATACCTGTCAGAGTGATATGTTTGTACTGTCTTGTCTTACTCTCAATTTATTACTTCTTGCAACTGGTATCGCTTAGAAATACCTGTTGTTGATGGTGAAAGTTGTTGACAATGTCATTTGTTATTAGCAAAGGAAATATGACATCATTTCAGGTTCTGTAACTGTTCTTAATAGTTGGTAACCACTGGCAAATATAACATTTCAGATTGAGTCTAAATAGAAAAACATAAAGACATAAGAATTCATTTATGTATTATAAGCAGTAAAGCAGAGCACCTGCATAGTTTACTATGCATGTGGAATGGATGAAGTTATACTTACATATTCTTAATAATATTAGTCTTAAAATTCATGCAAAAAAAAACCCAACAAACCAGCAACAACAGTGAACATCTGCTATAAATGTCACCATAGCACCTGTTTCAGAAAATAACTGTGAGAAAATACAGGTAATTAATCCTAACATTCACAGAAAAAAAATACATTAAAAGAGTGACTTTCTAGATGAGTCAGAGACAGCCAAGAAGTGGCTACCACATGTTCTCATGCAAATAGATAGCCCATTAGGCTACTGACAGGAAAGAAAGAAACCAAAAAGAAGCAGCACAACTTAGTTAAGAATGCAGTGTGGTTAGAATAACCAGGACAAGTAATGGTGAAATAGATAAGTATTTTAAAGCATCAGATGAGTTCAGGTTTTTAATGATTTCTTTGAACCATCAATGAACTGACTCAAAACATCACATTTGTCTTTTTAAAATTAACTTAGTTTTTTTTCCAATCCCCCATAAAGATATCTTGACTGTGTTGCTTTTTATATACCATAAATGTTATTAGAGCAGTTTAATGAATTTTATACCAAAACTTACCTAGGTTTCATTAATGCCTTCAACTGGAGTATTAAATGTTATTTACTTTCTCAGGGGATGGGTAAAAAGGGTTAGAATGCAGCATACAATTTCATATTTACAGTTCAGTCTTATAATCAGCTGTATTTTAGACCTGTAATAGGGAATAAAATTGTCTACTGTTTTAAAACATCACAAATGGATACAAAGATAATTACTTGTACAGCTAATAGACTGATTTAGAATCTTCTCTGTGGAGTGCTTTCTTGTTTACTTTCCCAGCATAGTCCTGTCAATGTTTAATGCTTCAGAGTCAGCATATAATTTTAATCTAATGTACAAGACTGCTAATATTTCAAGTAGTATATTTGCACTGAGACAGAAATGTGTGATTTGTTTAATAAGCCATCTAAAATGACTAAAATCATCTCTGAATTGGTTTGCAGATATAAAGCAAAAGTGGTTGTTGTATGTGTGGATTTATGGTTTGGTTAAGTTTTACCCACTCTTTTCTGATTGTGCATAGGTGAGGCAATTCAGCAATACCCATCTTGGCTGAGGAAGGTGTTACCTAAACATAAGCAGTCCTAAAATGGAAGGTTTTGAGAGATGGCTTTCTTTCCTCTATGCTTTCTAAACCAGACATTTTACTGGTGTTAATCTTGACCTCCAGCATGATGACCTCTGATGATGATGTTGACTTGCCATAAAAGCAGAGTCTGCTCGTGGAAAACAATCAGTTGCAAGATTCTGATTCTGAATATTCAGTTCCAAACCTTACCCTTTAACAGGAACCCTTTGCCTTTACAGAGAAGCTGTAGTCTGCCTTGTCTTGAGCCCTAAAGGACTATACCTGCAAAAATAAAGCTGGGCTAACAGGCATACTATGTATCAAACAAGTATTTAACAACCTACGTATTTATATCTCATTAAAGCATTAATTTGTCATCTCAAACTTATATCTTACAGATGGATAGACAAACTATACTGGATTTTTTCCACATACCAGGTGCAAAACCAAGAATTTCAATAGAAGTATATATTTGTTCTCCATTAGCTGTTATCTTCGTGGGTTGCAGCTGATTATGCAGATATAAGGGAAGAATGCAATCTGACATCTACAGTGTCCTAGAGTATCATCCCTGACAGCTGTTAAGTGTTCTCTTCCTCTGAGGTTCAGTCTCTTGTATTGATTGATGTACAGACAAGCACGTCAAAATCTAACACATACATGGGCTCGATTCATTATGGTTTCCACCTTTTGCTTCTTGTCAGTTTGATCTGTACTGGAGGGACCATACAAGCCACTTATCATTCTTGTTGCCACAGGGCATCTGTGCTATTCATTTGCTCAGCCCTGCAGAGATAAATGCAGCTAGCTGCAATTAATAAAATAGCTGTTGTCTGGACATAATTTGTAGAAATAAACAAGTTACATTACTGTGTGCTCATGGATATGTATGGGTAGTAATATAGATCCGATACACAAGATATTTCTTCTAAGACAACTGACATAAGCAGTATGCTAATGATGAAATCTTCAGCCAGATTCCTCTCAATACATTTTGAAATAACTTGCAGACAGACTCAAGAGGAATGCTGCATTTCACAGAGGGTTTCAACATTTGCTTTTGTTCTCCAATTGAGAATAAAATCAGATATTTCAAAATCCACTACCATAACATTTCTCAGCCTGTGTTCCATGGGACCAGCAGCATGTGAAACCATTGCAATGCATTTCTATGTTTTAAAAACATGTGTTTGACCATATGTTCCCTGTTATGTGGAAGGAAACAAATGGAATGGAGAAGGGTTTTAACAGCTTACTGCTGTGACCTCACAAAACTCAGACTTTTAAGAAAAGAGCAAATGAACACCATTGAGGCTACACTGTGCACAAGGGCACAAACCTAGTACAGATTTTGTGGGGTGGGTTATTCTTCCAAAACAGCTAGGTAATTCTTTGTGAATTTTAGTTTAAATATTACATGGGCTATAAAAAGACTGAGAAACATGACATCTGTATTCTAAATATTGCCTCAAGTGAAATATTTCTTGTTCAACCTTCACTTTTGTTTTATTTTATATTGTACAGTGATTATTTGTTTTAAAGGGAAACATGACACATTTAATTCACAAAACTTTGAAACATGACGTTTTCTTCTCTGAAACAAATTAGTATAAAATCTCCACGATGGCAGAGGTGCTTTGCTTCTTTGCACTGATCTCTAATATCATTCATATAATAAGGCCTGAACACAGAGGAAGCCACTATACATTTTCAAGGAATCACTTGTGCCTCCAAAGAGGAATGTTAGTAAAATATGACACTAAATTTAATATATTTTCATTTTGCTATCAACTTAAAAATATACACTTCACCGAAGTTGATCCTGCAGTCTTCATACAGATAACTCACAAGAAAGTTTTCCACCAGGACTGGTATTTGGAACTGAAATTCTGCAATGAAGCTACAAGATGGATCAGAGGAGATCTGTTGAGAGTGACAAAATGTAATTGAATTCTAACCCTGGATACATCTGGGTAACCAACAACCAAAAAACATGTTCCAATAACAATGGAGCCTAGGTCTCCTTTATAAGAACAGATGAATCCCAGCTGCACAGAATTTCAGGACACCAGTGTATGAAAGTACACATAGCCAACCAATCAAACAAAACAACCAACCCCAACTGGATGACACTTTCAAAGGAGATTAAAAAATCAAGGAAATACCTTTTTACTCACCTTCCTGAGCTAGAGACACATGGAAAGAAGAAAGGAGAGTCCTCAAGTGCAAACACCTCCCTGGCTAAGAACCCTTTCTGGAAAGGGGAACAAGGGGATTCCTGAAAGGAGACTGTACCTGGGATGAACAAGGGTTCTGACTGTTTATGGAGTGCTGTTCCACAAAAAGAGATAAGCAGAGTAAATGCTTTTGTGTTTGCCTGGCACAAGCCTGACAAAAGCCTTCTTTCCTGCAGAAGAGAGGATCCCTTTCAGTGAAGTCCAGACTGATTAAAGGGAATTCATTGACAAATGCTTAAGGATAATATCATGTGTGTTTAAACCACCACTTCTGAAATCCTGTTCCTTTGAAGCAAGGACATGCTGTGACTGGAGCATCCAGCTCACACTAGAACTGGAATTTCCAAAGTCATGGGAGGGTCTAGTGAAGAGGTGAAATCAACTTTATTCTTAGAGAAATTATATATTTGGAAGTTCAGTTCTTTTGCCTCATGAGACATCTATAGACAGTATTTTAAAATGCAACTTAGTTCTTTTGACCAAGAACAACTTTTATAATATTTTCACGACTTTGACACTCAAGTTATTAATGCTATTTAAATGCAAATTTTATATGTGCAGTATGATTATTGAATCTTGGTTTTCCTCCAAGTGATCCCACTGGGCCATAACATATGCTTTAAGACCAGTCTACGTTTAGACAGTTTGTGGATATGTATAATCACAATGAATAATTCCAACTCTATCTGTTTCCTTCGAGGTTTCTCCAATACTTTGATGCATTCTACTCCTCTGTCTTTCCCTTCCTCATCAAAGTCACAATGAATTGCTGTTAGAGGCATTATAAGAATATATCCTCAGGGTTATTATTTATTCTTAGGCAGACTGACTAAAGCTCAATTTTCTCCCTCTCCTATCCCACTATTATTCAACAAGGATTTAGAAACACTAAGTCTCATTGGTTTAGATTCAAAGCAAGTTTAGGAGCTAAAGCATATCAAAACCTAATTTTTAAGCACTGGTCCCAAGGATGGAATGATAACATTATGCTCCCCACATGATTCATTGAAGAAGTTGGGCATCTTTTTTAGGATCCAAAAAAATGTGCTTGCTAAAGAGGGATCCATGTACATTTTATTTAACTCCTTCTTCTCAATTTCAAGAAGATACAGTCTATGACTCTTGCTTGTCACGTCCCAACAGGACTGGTTTATCTCCCTGGTTCTGGATGCCAAGGCAAACATATCAGATATGTATTGAAAATGTTTCCACTTTACATAGAGTAACAGATATCACTCAGCCACAAGTAGTAATCTTCTAGATTTTAATCTTGTGACAAGAGCCTTCAAGAAAGGTGTGAGACAGCCTGAGAGCTATATTTTCAAAGCTTTACCTCAGTATTACATTCAGTGAAGTTCCACTGGCACTCAGATAGTTTGGTTATGTTTATGCTAGTGAACAGAATGGACTAGGACTAACATTGCTATGACTAAACCATCACCCATCCTTCAGACAGGAGATCTTACCCATGCTGCTTGGCAGGAATATCCTTAGCTCTCCTCAAAAACTGTGTTCTTTGCTCTTTTCCAGACTAATTCTCACAATTTATGAAGGTGTGAAGATTTCAAGGGATATGGTAATGATTAAACAGTCATGTACTCAACTCCATGCCCTGGCCACTTAGTTTAAGTACGATCTTTATGGGCTAGGATGAAAATGCAAGACGTCCTGATTCTCCAGGAAAAGCATTTCTATTACACAACTAGGAAGAAGAATTGCCACTTATTTTCACCCTAGTTTAGCAAGTTTGTTCCCATAGAATTACGAGTGGGTGGGGGAACAACACGCAGTTTTAGGAAATAGATGTGAGTTTGTTTTCCTCTGGAGAAGAACATGAAAATAACCAAATCCAAACTAATCCAGCTTTCTCACATTTTAGATGAACAGTCTAATACAGAAGGGACTTTTCAAAGCAGGTTTGAGTAAAAGCCTTTATGACAAATAAACTGAGAAATACTGAGTTTATGAGTCCTAATAAGACATGGGCAAGATAAGTGAATCAAGTTATCTGATTAAAACTCAGGGATTTTTGACTACACACAAAGGAGGAAGGTTGGTGCAGCAGATCAGGTTTACAGGATCACAGTTTTGAGCTAGTATCTCTTTTCTAGTGATCATAATTTTATATTTGTTAATACATTCCCTAACTTCAGATTAGTATAGCAAGGTCCATCTTCCCTATTTCAGACTGATCTGCACTTTAATCAGGTCTGATGTATGAACACTCCTAAATAGCAGAAGGCAGAATGTGCATACATCTTGTGCTCTGATGTCCTGATGGACCTGGGGTCTCCAAGAATCATCAGAGTCACACAAATAGAGTCACAAACTTAACTGTCTCTGGTTGTCTTGTAACATGAAATACTCTGGTTTGTAAGGCAGCTACTGACTTCAGGCACAGTCTGTGAAAAGGAAGCAGTGAATGCTCTGGAAAAAAGTTATATTGACATTATTCTAAACAGCTGCACAGTGCATGCTCCATTTAAAGAACATACACATAGAATATGTATGAAAAAAGCAAAGGCAACACAAAGACTGCTAAAAGCTGCTGGTCAAAATCTGAAATACTACATGCATTGTAAAATCCTGGACTTAACATTTACAAAAAACACTGTGATTGGAGTATAATGCTAATGGAAAAATGCATGTAATTCATATTCATGGCCTTAGCAAGAACTCGCTCTATTAACTTCAGTACAGATGGTCAGATATTCCCAAGGAAATATTTTCATTAAAAAAATGTTTCACTGAGCACGAGTGCTTTGTTTGACTCATCTTAGGTTTGACTACATTTTGCCAAATCCAAGGCAAATCCTCCAGTCTTGCCAGGCTGTTTCAGAGCAATCAATTTACTGCTGCCAAGTTTGGCAGGTCTCGGATAGATCGACCAGACTACTTCCAGAACAAGAAAACTCAAAGCTTTGCTTGTCAAAATCTGGGGTGAGTTCACATAACTGATTTGTTCTGGGTCAGTCTACATGATGGATCTGTCTTAGAGCTACTGATCCTGGAAGTGGTTGGTTATAACATTCCCAGTTCTGGAATGAATTGTCTAGTAACTGACCAATTACCAAGATCTTGCAGCTTGAGACTCTACACAGTGCAGGTGACGATCTTGCTAAAGCTTCCAGTCTGAGAGCTTGGAGCAAAGCTCTGTGGGTCTCAGGTGATCTCTCAGAGACTGCAAAATTTATGCAACAAAGGCAGGACCTAAAAGCCTTTATAGGTTTCTCATTCTGCCTTTTAAGCTGATCAGCATGATGGAGCATCCTAAAGACACACAACTCCAGAGCTCTTTGATAATGCTACTTGTTAATTCCCCTAGCCAATGCTGTCTAGTGTCCTAGGCTTAGAACTCATGTGAGCTGGTGGAATATCTTCAGGAGAAAATAGCTAGGGATTACAAAAAAAAAATCTTCACTGGCATGGAATTTCTTGCTTTAGATAAAGAGGACATAATTAAAAGTGATTTATTTCCCATTTAAAAATAATGATAGGGGAAAGATTTGGGAGAAAAGGAGAATCTTCTGAAAAGCTTAGCATTATAATCTTTTGCCTTCTCCTAGATTGGCTCCATAAATTGGCTCTTAACCAATGGTGAAAAGAAATGAATTAGTGACCGGTACTATCTCAGTGAAAAATATCCATACCACTGGAAGTGTTTCAGACATAAGGATGAAAGTAATCTGTAGGCTAATAGATGTGTTCATACATGCTATTGCTATGCTACCTGTATGTCACAGTCTACACAGCACACACAAATGGCTTAGCTAATGTCATCTGGACTTGTGAAAGAAAAGCTCAGGTATGTCTGACCTGCAGTAACATTGTAGAGTCCAAAAGAGACTGAGCCTACATATCAACAGCTACCTATAGCTTCAAATCTGAAGTTGGAGCCAATGAATCTAAAATAAAAAAGTATCAGAAAGATAATAGCTTCTATACTTTGCTCACCAAACTTTCTTTCCATTAGTTCTTGCTTCAGTGGTGAAAATAGCAGTGGTTTTTGATTTCATGTCAGTTCAGGAGACAGGTGCCAGCCAAACAACACAGAGGATTTCACTGTTTCATTTTAGGAAAACTGAAGAAAGATCACATGCTGGGCAGGAAAGCATGAAGATTGTTTGATAAGATTCCATTAAAGTGAACTGACAGCAAGGTTAGAAGTGAACTGGGAAAACCTCACCTCAGTAATATCTGGGAAAGAAACAATCAGTTTGACATTTCCCAGGTTAAAGATTTCACATTGTCAAAATGGAAGTCAAATCTTCCTTTGTAAAGGCATCACAGCCAATACTGGGATCACTCTAACTCATACTGGACTGAAGAAATCATTTTCTTCCTATGGTGAATATGACAGATGAAGAGTTCTAAAATGGCATTAAATATTATAGGAATTATTGCTGTAAGTGCACTGTTATCTTGCCTTGCTGTATTATGATATTGAAAGACTAATTTAAGTGTTAAGCTAATTCCATTTCTGACTTTATTTTAAATATTCTGTCATATCCTCATTAACATCTCATTACTAAGCAGTTAGGCTAAGGAAAAGGACAAAGAAGGAAAAAGAAAATTAGATGCAACACTATGGGGCATATTTTCACCTTGATGAGCAAGAGTAACTCATTAGGGGTTACTGAAAGTCATACACGTGCTTCAGAGGAATAATGCCCTCAAGGTATTTTGAAATTATCAAAATGTTAAAGTAACAATATTAGGTTATATATATATATATAAATATATATATAAAAGAGCAATGTGCTAAAACTAGGAAGGAATACATGCAGCAAAAACTCTGCAAAGACAAAAAAAAATTAGGCATTTCTTTTTTTTGATTGATGGTGGAAAAGAAAAAAAGTGAGAATAAAATAATACCTTAATTTGAAGTTAAAATGGCTAAATACATACATAAATCATTAATAGTTTCTTTACTGATATACAGTGACTTCTGAATATTGTCTCATATTCGTTTTGGAGGGGAGGAAGGAAATGAGGTTTGAGAGAATAATCTGAGAATTGACAGAATCCCAAACAAAAAGCATATGTGATCTGACTAGATACAAACTGAACCCTCTGGAAATGAAACAACAGTGCATTAAGGGTTCAATCACAAAAATCTCATTCTCCATTAACCATGAATGTGCTTCAGTGCTCTGCTGGAATAGAGACCAAATGTGTAGTGCTTGGCAGGATGAGCTCCAAACTCCCACCACAGAGTTATACACATATATACATGAACTACTTATTTTCTCTACATTCATATTTTCATTTACTTAATTTTGGATTATGAAAATGTTTCTAGTTTACTAGTCACATGCTGACTCAAACACTAAAAATCCCATCACAGCCAGAAAATCACTGCTATGAAAATAGCTTCTGTATCAAAAACACAAAGAAGCTCTGTTTCTCATTCACTACCACTAGCTTAGCCTCTGAGAGAAACTGGAATTACCCTCATCAGCTTAAATTCATGAAAAGGATAAGTCCCTGAAGAGCAATCTGAAATACACATTGGGACTCTGGTGAACTGTATTTTTATTCACACACACAGCCCTCTGCAATCTGGACTGTTTATATTCTCAACTCCAATTTACCAGTGCAAGAACATTCAAAACTGACATTCTCAGAGAAAGTAGCATGACCTGTTCTGACCTATGAAACATTCCTGGGAAAAAAAAAAAACAACAGTACTTATGGGTGATTGACCATTAGGTACACTCTCTACAGTTGCAATGTCTTGTTTATACATTTGTTTCCTTTCTGAACTATATATTTCTTGAGCAGACCCAGGAATACACCACAGTCTATTGACGATCCCCTGTCTGTTTTACTAGTACACTGTGCCCACACTGCATTTCTAGTAAATGTTGTCTGTTTCCTTCAATTTGTCTTGATGACTTAAATACCTGAGATCAGCAGCAGCACTGGAGCACATCCAGAGGAGAGCTATGAAAATGATCAGAAGGCTAGAATACATCTCCTATGAGGACAGGCTGAGACAGTTGGGGTCATTCAGCCTGGAGAAAAGAAGGCTCTAGGGAGGCTTTTTCACAGCCTACCGGTGCTTAAAAGAGACCTGTCAGAAAGGTGGGGACAATCTTTTTAGAAGGGCCTCGTGTGATAGGACAAGGGGTAATGAGTTTAAACTAAAGTAGGGTAGATTTAAGAAGAAATATTTTACAGTCCTGCTCACTGCAGGGGTTTGTGTGTGTGCGTGTGTGTTGGACTAGATGGCCCCTTCCAATCCAAAGCATTCTATGTTTCTATGATTTAAGGATTGCATTACATTTTATTCTTAGTTTGTGAAGATGTTAATGTGTTATCCCACAATTTATTAACTTTATTAACTTAATGTGTTATCTTAGTTTGTGAAGATGTTAATGTGTTGTCCCACAATTTATTAACTTTATTATGGCACCAAAAGCAAAGACTGCCAAGACAACTTTTTGGGTATAAAAAGTGATGAGGTGGCAGCACTAGATTCCCTCTGTAATCAGAAAAGACAAAAGTCTCTAGCTACAGTTGAATTAGTAATATTTTGATGCCCAGTCACACATTTGGATGTCACTTTTGTCAAAGCTGTGCAGCTATTGCAGCTGCTCTTCCACAGAGAGATCTCTGGGGACATTAAAATATCAATGTGCAAGAACATGATGATAAAACCAAGCTAACATCTTTCATTAATTAAATTTTTAATTATACAAAACACCAATGATAACTATACCAATTACAGTGAACTGAGGAAAATACAAAAGCCAAAATGAAATCATCATCATAATGTATAAAATAACTTTCTTTTTATTTTAGACAATGCAAATAAAAACATGCAAAGTGGGCAATGGTAATAGAAATAAGCCACTGGGAACACAGATTAAATGTGTAGGTCAATGTGCAGAGAAATGTTACTCTAAGCAAGGAAACCATCACTGTCAAAGAAAGACATTACTATCTCAGTGTTGTTTCAGTAGACCCAACAGCAAAAGTTCCCCTGCAGATTGTAATTTCACATCCCCTTCACTAGTCAAACAAACAAATACCATGTCATTTGATGGAGAAACACTTCCATACCTTCGAGGTTAATCTTTTACAGACTGCTGTGTTGTAACACATTATAAATTAGTGCTGGGTGCTGCTGGTCCTTAGTTCTATCTCCCAGCTTAAAGGCAGAACCAATTACATTTAAGCCAAATTAGGTCACACTTCAAATCAAGTTTCATAAATGGAAAATACTTGTTTGATCAGTCATTTTGATTTAGTAATCATTTTGATACTAGCAAAACCCCAGCATTTTTGTGGATCAACAAAGAAACTCTTGGGATAGGCAAATAATTTTCTTCATTGATGTGACTAAAGAAGTCACTAATGCTGTCCACAGGAATAATCCAATTGACTGTGTGTAAAATCACAATGGAGACAGTAGTGAAGTCTAGAAATAACTCTCAGGAAATGAGCTAATTTGGGTGCCAGCTGAGGTTTAACAGAGTTTAATGTGTGCTTTTTAATGTGATGAGCTCTGTGGTGTCAAGCCTATATGCTTACAAATAATCTTCAGCTCCATAGCCTCTGTATTTTTTGGCTTCTTCTTTGCATTGCAATTACATTGCAGAGTGGGGAAGGCTGGGGGCAGTGAAAGGGATTATAAGGAACCAGTATTTAAGTATGGCTTTCCTTACAGTTCCATAATGTGTGGGAAGAGTCTGAATCTAGGCTGGGTAACATGTCATTAAATAATTTATTTGCACCTATCAATAGCTTTGGTATACAGATTCTTACAAGAAAATGTGGAAAAGAGTTCTGCACATAGCCTGCTCCCAAGAAAGCATATGGTCTTCAGCTCCTACCTCTCCGTTTCTTACTTCAGTAAGGTTGTAATATGCTCTTCAGGTAAATATAGTTCACAGATCCTTTTAAACATCTTTCCCTGGGTAAGTGAACTGGAATCCAGTGCAAAAATAACCCCTGTCTTTCATGGCTTTCCTCTTTCATATAAAGTTCATAATCATTATTAAAGGTGCCTTAGAGAATATTTGCACATTCTCATTTCTGGAAGGACTGCATTTAATGTCCATTATTTTTCCCATGCTGAATACAATGTGTAACAATGAAAGCCAAAATCAGGAAGACAAACTTTTTTATTTTAGTAGGAAATCTAAAGGAATGGTCCACTATGGTTAGATAATACAGTTACTATTTTTATGACAAGCATAAAGTCATTAAATATCTAGCCTGAAAAATTTAATGTCAGCTCACTGTTAGTTCTTGCCTCTGAGTATCTTTTTTTCTATTTTTATTCTAAGGTGTATTGACAATTTGAAGTACACACACAATAAGTAAAGGACAACTAGAGAAAGCTGTCACTTGGAAAGCATCTTGTTTTGAGAATAGAAAATTCAATCATCTCTTGTGGAAATGGGAAGGTGAGCAAAATTTAAAGCCTTCAAAAAGGCACGCTCTAAAATTGTAATGGAAGCATGTTAGAATGTTACTCCTGCTATGCCAGTTGGCATGCAAGGCTTTCAGTTAGCAGTAAAGAATGTTGCTAATGTGCCTAAGTATTTCAAAATCTAGATTATCTACTTCCTCATTCTGTGTGTACACTGGGACCATTCTGTCATGACTTGAATAGATCAGACTATGTTACTCTGGCTGCTGTGTCTGTCTTGATGCATGGATAAGAAAAACTAAGATAATTTTTAAGGTTTGGGGGTTTTTTAGGTGGTTTTTTGTTCGGTTGTTTTTTTTGTTTTGGTTTGGTTTGGTTTGTTTTTTTTTGCTTGGTAGCTTTACTTAATGAAAGATCTTACCAGNTGTGTGTTGAGGGCTCCAGAACTGGCCCCAGTATTGCAGAGGAGGTGTGAGCAGAGCAGAGTGCAGTGGCAGAATCACCTCTCTGGCTCTGCTGGCCACGCTTCTCTTGCTGCAGCCCAGGATGCCATTGGCCTTCTGGGCTGCCAGCGTGCACTGTTTGCTCATGGCCAGCTTAATACATACATGTGTGTATTAATGGCAATAAGAACTACAATGTCAGGACAGGTTAACAACTGTCCATGTCTAGAATGCAGCACACTAACCAGTGTGGAATACATGAGAAATAGAAGTAAAACTGTCAAAGGCATGCCACATGTGGTACACAGGTTTTTTTCTTTACCTGTTTAGCAATCATTTGAGTTCTGTGTTTTGCCATTACAAATTCAATTCATCTCCATATTCCTATTTCAGGTTTCTTGAAACTGAAAATATGAATTTCCTCTATTTTGAGCTGATTTAAAAGCTACAGTTTTCAGAACATATTGAGAACTTCCCACTCAGTGCTACTCCATTTGAGTAGAGAAAAAGAGAGACATCCAAAATGATTACTTATCTCTCAAAATATAGAAAATAAATGTCTAATATTTCTCTGATTGTTATTTAGCCTTTTGCTTTTGAAATAGTTCATAGTCTTTAATAGTAATTCAAATCACATCACTTAATTCAGTAGGCAAACACTGCTTCTGCATCCAGCACTTAAACAGGGTGGCTGCAGCTTATCTTTGAGAAGGTGTCAGCTTTGAAAATGCTAGAAACCCTTACTGGGCCATTTTGTGGTTGAGTCATGAAGAGAAAGAGCTTTCTTTAGTCCTCTGTTCTCCCTCCTCTTGAAGTGCATATGAAATAGTATGGCAGAGTGGCAGTTAGAAAGTCATTTCCCCTTCTGTTTATGCAGAATGTAACATTTTGTCTTAAATTAGCACAAAGCCTCATCCTTAAAAGCAGCATCTTAATTCACCTCTATCGGAGCTCTGAAGGAGACACTGTGAAAAAACTAATCTTGCTTTATTTCTTTCCAGTTTGGCTTGAAGGTCAATGAAGATATTTTGTTTCATTTGACTAATTTGGAATTCCTTTCAACAGCCCAAGTGCAACAGTTTAACTCATCATCAAGTGCTGAGATCACATTTTCTGTGCAAGGCATGAGTGGGGAGATATATGAACAAAACCAGAAAAGCCTGACAAAAAGAAAAAAAAATAGAATTGTGCATAACTAAGGAAGAAATACAGGCCTGTGAAACACTGTTACTGGACTATACAGGAAATAACTCTAAAGGAAACAAAAAATTATTATAGGACCATCAATACTTAAGATTGGAAATTTTTTCTTTTCTTCCTCTGACTGCTATGAATGTGTATGACTTTAACAAAGCAGTCTGAAGTTCTGCAAGCTGATTGTTTGATGCAGAAAATTTTTGAGAGTTTCAGCAGAATAAGTCCAATAGAAGGATATTATAAATGGGTGATTACATTCTCAAAAGTTATTTTCATGATTTATTTGTTTGTGTAATCTTTACTCTGTTTGTACTTGTTCAGAGGTGAAACAGTCCATAAGAGCAGTTCATGCAGCATCTGAAAATCTCTTGAAAATATCTTCATTCACACTAGGAGTATGACAGTAAATTAAAAAATGTGGTAATCATCACATGATGATAAGGAGAGACATAAGGTAAAATAGACAAACCAATAAAAAAGGACAGAAAATGTGATTCAAATGTACCCCTATACATATTTATGTTGTGCATGGAATGTGGCAATGGACAAAACATAAATCAATGTGACTTTTTAAGTACATCCCACCTATAGGATAAAATTAAATGCTCAAGTCTTCAATATGATGTTAGAAAAATCTGTGAAACCAGTGGAGAAAGTGGTCTTTTGCAAGTTTCTACAAGGAAATTTTCTTCCAGTGCCATTCTCCACTTTATTTTGTCCCACAGAGTTTGGTAATCTATTAATAATGTCATTTGCTCACTCAGGCTCAAGGGACAAAGGTATCTACTGTCTCTAAATGTCAGCATCATGTATCTGCATGTTCTACTGATTTCTATGGAATTAACATTTTCTGTTTACTTCATCAAAACTCTAGGAAATTACACTTTCAGCACATCATCAATATTAAAGTTCTAAAGAGAAATTGCAAGATTAAACTTGCATACATAACCCTTATCTTCTCCACTGTTATATATGGAATTGTAATTTTGTCCTTAAATATGTGATCACATTATGATTGCATATAATTGCATGAATATAAGCTATTTTCCTCAGTGATTTCTGTCTTCTTCTATTTACAAAACTGATATTACTTAATTAATAGGCATTTACTTATGTTTTACTGCTTCTAATTTTTTAGAGCTTTTTCTGATTTTGCAGAATATTTGGACATGCAATTATTTAATTTATTTGACTATGTTTTAATTTTCCTCCTTATCAGCAGACCTGTTTAAAACCAAATTTTCCTCATTGTCATCTAATCATTTGTTCTAAAATTATCATTTACTCCATTCTAGTTACCTTCTGTACAATTAGACAGTGGCTTCTAATTGGAGTGAAGCAACCTTCTCAGCATTGTAAGAATAAAAGCACACTCTAAAACTTAAAAAAGAGAGAAGACAGTCTTATAGCTGGCTGAAAGAAACTTGCAAGAAAATGAAATGTTTCTTTACATGTGCACCAGAAATAACACTATATAACATAAGACTATACTCTAGCAATCTTCAGTGTTTCTTGTTTGTTTGATTGGTTGGGGTTTTTTTAACATATGGAAATCCATAGGGTTTTTGTTATTTTTTTAAACATAGCACCTACCACTAAAATAAAAAAGAAGTTTCTGTACTAATCCTGATATTCACTTATGTTCAGCTATCAGAAGCACTCCTCACAAGGACTAGAATTATCTATCCAGTGTTGATTTTGTCTATTTAAACTATTTTTTCCTGCAGTAATAAATTCACCATTTGAGCATGAAATGAATAGGAAAAAAGATTTTTTTTCCCTTATTAATCTATAAATAAATAAATCTCACAGCTATTTATTTTTCAGGGAGTCTGTAGTCAAAAGAACTGAAGTTCATTTGAAAGCTAAAGCTTTACAAGATAACCTTCAGTGAGAAGCAGTGCCTTTTATTGTCCTATAGGAAATCTGGTTTGATTTAACAGAGTGATAAGCCTTTGAAAACTGTGGGCTGAAAATACAAAGTAGACTTTTTGCTAAGCTCATAAAGTGCCCAGTCAAGAAAGGATTCACTGCACATGAATAAGAGTTAAATTAGCTGTGTATTGAAAAGCCTCATCAAATGCAAGGCTCTAAGGCCCTGGCAGAAGTTGGGCTCCAGCAAAGGGTTGCTGCACACTTTGTCAGGGACTCAAGAGAGATCACCATTCTCATGTGCTAGAAAATCTCTTCAGCATTCTTTAGCTGATCTGAACACTAAACCATATCTCACAGCAAATCTCAAAAATAGTTTCGTTTGTAGTTGAAGGAGGCTAATTTGTTTGCCTTTCCTTTCAGGCATCTTTCCTAGGGAATATGTTCCACAGGAAGAAAAACCTTAGAAGAAGCTGTACCCGATTCTTTAGCGCAGGATTGTGTTTTGACTTTTGAATATATGACAATCATCAGGCACAGTCTGAAAGTCACTTGGGCTCTGCTGTGGCCCCTGGTGCCATAACTGTGCCCACAGCAGAGGGAGCATTAAACTCATTGCCCACGGGAAAGTGTGGGGAGTGATACCCATGTTCCTAGAATCCTTGCATGGGTAGCATGAGCTCATTAGCCTTCTGGCAGTCATCCTAGGAGAAGGACAACTCTGATTCCAAACCCGGGCAGATGGAGCTCGTTTAGCCCTGTAAGGCCTTCCAGCTAAGAGGTTAAACCTCCATCCTAAGGACCTCGCTGCCAGCGTCCAAGCTTGCTAGGCCCTGGCAGATGCACCTTAGGACTAAAGGGTGGGTCCAGCTCTGTGCATGCTGTGTCTCACCTAAAAAAGAAATCCCTAGTGCAGGCTCGAGGATGCTATCTGCTATCCTCTTTTTCTCAGCGCACTTGGAAAAGGCGCTGAGGAGGAGTGTGGATGGAGCCCTCCCTGGAGCTTCGTTCACGAAGCCTAGCCACGACGATGACGATATGACAATCATCCATAAGTTCAAAGAAGAACAGACAAATTTATGTTTTAATTTTATATGTATAGGAAAAAAACAAATGCTGTTCTTGTAGAAAAGGCAGGATACAAAAGGTGAAATAAATGATTTAGCAGGAAAGTAACAATGGACTCCAAAACGATATCACAAAAATAGTACTCTGTATGTGGTTTTATACCTGCTTGTTGCTTTAGCTTCTGTTACAGAGTAATGAACATCACCACAAGTCTTTGAAATGTTGATAGTATTTTATTAAAGGAAGGCTTTAAAGGAAATACACACAGAAATTCTGAAATGGTTTACATGGTTCGTAAGGTTTACACTGTTCACAGGATTTACATGGTTTACAGAATTTGTGTGAGACTGCATGCTTGACATTTTCTGCATGTTTGGAGCTGAAGCCCAACTACTCGGAGCAGTAGACCAGAGTAGTCCTCCTCCTCCTCCTGGAAGAACTCACTTTTCTATTTATTTTACTTTGTAACTGACGCAGTCATGCCTGTAGGACAGAGGTATGGACAAGATTTTTTTCTTTCCTCTGTACACCTGACAATCTGTACAATTTTAGACTGCTACTAATAAGATTAATTTTCTATTACGTTATAAGCTTCGTTTTCTGTTGTTCATGAGGAACTACAATTTAGACCAAATTATGTTTTAAATAGTGCTATACCAGTCTTTCCTTTGAACTGGATGGCATTGGCTTGAGAGGAGCTTTTAATTCCACTAGAGCCATGTGCTTGGAACAAAAGTAATGTAACAGATCTACTGAAACTTTTGAATGAATTATTGCTGGAACATACAATACTTGATTTTTGCACTTTAATATCAATCTTTTGGCACCATAACTGCTGCAGATGAAAAAAGTGCCTCTCAGCTTTTATTCTCATTCATGTGTTGACCTTAAGCTAGCCCTTTTCCCAGATGGCCAGTCATTTCTCTGTTCTGAAATGATAACTGGCACCATTATACTTGTCATACTACTGCAAACTTGTTCTTAAATTCTGTACCATATGAAGTGTTTGGTGACTATGTGCCAAAAAAAAGTTTACAAAAATACCTTAAAACTTAAAGAACAGAGATTTTTTTTTTTTTTTTACAGAGATAGGAAAAAGAACATAAAGGATTATTACCCTAAAGCTTTTCAGATATTGTTTTATTTAGATTTACTAAAATAGAATAAATTCCACTGTCATAGTGAAACAAGGCTGTCACATTCTTCTGAGTAAAATTCATAAATCATTGTATCAAAATTGAGGGTGACAGAAAAAAACACTTTCCTCCCAAACATATGCAATCTTGGCCTCATGACTGAAGATGAACTCTCTAAAATTCTTTAGAGAGGAAGAAGAGTCCTAGCACAATGCAGAAAATGATATGGTGAGCATATTGTGCCGAAGGGCTTGACAACAGGATAAAGTGTTTCCCTTCAGCAATATCACTGCATTCTCCTCTGAAAAACATTCTAGCACACAGTTTAGCTAAGGAGCTTTTTCCACCCACACAGACGTAGCAAAATAGATTGAAGTGGAAAGGACTTCCTTTGCAGTACACAGTATATATTACAACTTGGTGTTGAACTCCTTTTCTGAAAAGCATACACTCACCTGATTATGGTCGAAGTAATATATACAGTGATAGCTGCTTCTTGAGGTGACTCTTTTTTGGTTTGGTTTTCATTTTCTGCAGTTGTGAAAGTTCCTGCATGTCACACATATCCATCTTTTTCATTTCATCTGTCCAATTGCTAATTTTTCAAGAGGGGAGGAAAAAGCAATTTACAATCATTTTCCTTTTACACATACAATAGGTGTATGTACAGGCACAGTTTTGTCTTTCTTTACATATTATTCTTAATCCTTTTTTCTCTAACATTTTCCTTCAGTGTTTTATTTTTGTTTTCAGGATTCATCTCTTCTTTTAACTTACACTTGGAAAGCCTATTCATCACCTTCCTGAATTCTACTATCCTTTCCCTCCAGTCTTTCCTCAGCCTCCTTCTTGATCTATTGCTTGTGAACAGAGGAGGGCTTGTGGATGCAGCATCAGGCCATCCCCATGTGTCAAAAGACAAGCCTACAGGGAAGAAGAGTGGCCTAGATGGGCCAATGTCCATCCAGAAATTAATCTGGCTACTGCTGTAAATGGCAATAGAAAGTGTTTCTATAAATACATTAACAAAAAAAAGAAGGGATTAGGAGAATCTCCATCCCTTGTTGGATGTGAGGGGAAACCTACTGACTAAGGATGAGGAAAAGGCCAAGGTACTATAAGACCAATCATTCTCCAGGTACCCAGCCTCCTGCAGGGATGGGGAGCACAATGAAGCCTCCGGAATCTAAGGGGAAAAGTTCATTGACTTATTGCACCACTGTGAAACTCGATGGGATCCACCCAAGGGTATTGATAGCTAAGGTCAATAAACTGCAAAAGAGTGATAAAGACTCATACAGAAATACAAAATATAGTTCTGTTTTTGAATACTTCCATATTAAGGATGAAAGATTTTATCATTGCCAAAGCAGGCTAATGGCATATATGAAATCTGTTCTTTTCAGCTCTTCCTCTAGCTTTTTAACCTCAGATTATAGGACTCCATATTAGTAGAAATAGTTACAGAAAAAAGTAACTATTTCTCAACACTTCTTAACATTTTTCCCAGATCCTAGTTTCAGTTAAAAAATCACCACAATTCAGTTCTTTCTGAATTCAAAACTTACCTAAGAGAGAATTCAAATGTGAGAGCATTCTAGCATTCACTTTAATTCACAGTACATCACATAGCTTCTTCTATTTCTTCCCATCCTGTAGCAGCAGGAAATGAGGGATAAAACAACCAAAATGTGACAAAAGGTGAGGTAAAGCAATACTTTTGTTTAAATTGTTGTCCGCATTGTTAAAATTCTCAGGGGAATTATCTTAATTTTTCTATGATGTCTTTTATTAATATGGTGTGCTTTAACACTGCATATGCAACCAGATATTGCACAGGTAACAGTGCTTATAGTGAGAATGAAATGAACTTGGCTGAATACAGTACATTTACCCTTTAGAGATCTACCTTTTTCCTACCAATTACATTCACTCTTTCTCGAAAGAATGAGTGTGAAGCACTATATTTAAGAAAAAAAACAATTCTAGTTTTCCTGGTGTATGTAATTGATAAATATACAAAATATGATTTTACAAGACAAAACCACTTTACTTTTCAGCAAGGTTCCCCCCAACTCCATCCCAAGTCTTCACTCATTTTCATAGATTGAATAAGTGCCTTTCCTACTGCACTCTGCAAAAGTTCCTCAGCTGAGGATGTTCATTCCTCAAACGCAGTCTCTTGTCTCCTAAATGACTCTGCCTGACCTGGAATGCAACAAGAGCAAAGTAATTACAGGTTCTTCATTGCTGCTATTTAGCCTCACTCTAGGAGGAGAATAGCTGAATAATGCACAAAAGCTATCTATCACACTCTCCAAATCCAAATAATTGAGTGAAAGAAGTTTAGGATTAATGATTTACAACTGCAAAACTTTGTCTTACTACTGCACTGTGGTGCTGTATATCAATAAATCAGCTTAGGTATGAGGAGCAGGCTAGGTTAAATAACATTTTCAATTTTATTACAGCTTGCTTAGAATTGTCTCTACAACACATTAATGCATGGAACATTGATGTATTCCAAATCATTTTCAGTATTATTCACTGCTCCCTTGTGCTTGCTAGTACTGCCAGAGCAGAAGGAAGTGTGTTTTAAATGAAATTTAGGGGGGGTGGGGGGAAGTTGACATAAAGCTTGCATGGAAATTAGACAAATTTGCTTCTCTTGCTCTACTTACTACTTGTAATTATAATTTCACACTGTTTGTTTATGTGCAGAAGCAATGCCTGTTGGATCATATTAACTTGCATGTAGAAGTGTGAGCAATCAAATCCTATTAATTTCAAAGAGGATTCTCAAAGGGGAATCTTTAGTTGATGCAAATTAGTGAAACTTTTTTTTTTTGACAACACTAGCAAGAATAAATGGTATTAAGACCAAAATTTGTAAGCATAAAGAAACAGAAGGAAAAAGAGTTCATAGCATAGCTTTATTAGAGTTTAAAGACATTTGCCTTCATCAACTATTCTCACCTGCAAATTCAATTAAAATAGTTTTAGTTCTCTACCCCAAATTACAGGAGCAGTAATTTCCAATGCAGGTCATAAGGAAGCAATGCTGTAGCCAAAACAACAGCACCCGAGTCAGTTCATCAGTGGCACCTAGACATCCTTGAACCAGTTTTCCTTCAATAACTGTTTTCTCGTGCATTTCATTTCTTCTAGAGATTTATGTTCTATAAACATAAGCATAATGAAATAAAACCCTAGCACTATACTGACAGAGCCAAAGCAAAGTATGTTCTCATGATTCTGACTTGCTAAGTGTACTTATTTCAGCTGGGATATAGCTTATTTTCTCCATAGCAGCTTGTGAGGTGCTATGTTATGGATTCTTGATGAAAAGAGTGTTGTTAACACATGGATGTTCTAGTTATTGATGAAGAGTGGTGGCCAGACAGGGATACAGGTATTGAATGTCCCCGTGAAAACATGGCTGGGACCACNGCCACAGGAGACCTCAAGGGATTTTCAGACTGTGCCTGAACAAAGAGAATAAGACAGATGAAAATATCATGGGATCATTCTGAGCAATCTAAATATTGTTCTGATAATGCTCTTTCTTGACAAGATAGACGAGCTACACTTCCACAAAAAAAAGTTCAAATGTAAATTATCTAGGCTTTCTGTCAGGGTTTTCACAGATTAGAGTAGACAGCTTGAGTTATTTAGCCCCTAATGGAGTGCAGGATCAGCACAGAAGTAGTATCAGGGTAGCATGGGATTCATGGTTTTTACTTAAAACCAAAAGGGATCATTGTGATTATGTGATCTAGCCTACTACAAAGAAAAAGGCTATAAGATTTCTTGCAATTTGCCTCACTCCAAAGGCTAAAGTTGAAAAAGCTTAATTTTTAGAGAAGCATAACTCCCTAGGTAAAATTTATAGTCATCAAAAATATTCTGTAGCTATGGAGGATTGTTTCAGTGCTTACTTATCCCCCTTGCTTGCACATGTTAACAGTAGCTCTATATGGTTAGCTTTCATTTCTAGCACTTTCTTCACAAACAAGGATAAAGTAACTCCCTAATCTTTGTATTACCTGCCTAATTCTGCATTACTTTTCAAACACAAGATGCTGTGACTGAATTTTCATCGTTGTTTCCTAAACTGTCATGGTAACAGATTTGCATCCAACAGCCATCTTCAAATCCACTGGCACAGGATCTAGCCTGGAGCACTCCCTGGGAACAATCTCCACAAACAGAGAATCATTGCTGATCTCCCTAATTGCATAGGCAACCATGGCCACTTCTTTGGGACCTTCTGTTCAAAATTTGAATGTGTCAGGCTAGAGAAGTTGTGCTGCAAAATCAAAGCTGAAGCTCCAGCTTGGATGAATTTCCAGAAACTAAAGTATATTCTAAACCTCAGCAACATACATAGCACTTTCAGACAAATATCTTCTTCATATTTTCTTATTACAGCTGATTCCATTTTTAAGAAGTACCTCAATATCTTATCATGACTGCAGTATTTCTTCCTGTGTTGAAGATATCTAAACTGATAAGCCCTTTTTTATTTAGAAAAATTCTATTGGCTTAATGTTCCATAAAATAATAATTAAAAAATTACAAGTCCCTCCTCCCTAGTCTATAAATTTTCTGATTCTTGGCAGCCAGTTCCACACTTCCTTGAATCTGGGATTAAGATGCTTTCTGAATCTACACATGTTCCTCTCTAGAGCTAGCTCCACTTTCAATATTTTGCTTAAATAAAACTGTCAAAATCCTCTGCCCTTATCAGAGAAGATGATGTCAAAGACTTGATTCACTAGGGATTTTCAGTGTTTGCTGAATGTACCAAATCAATATCCATTCCTATTAAATAAGCATCACTTATAACTAATTTCCCATTGAAATAAATGAAAGATTGTATTTCATGGTTGGAACATAGTGTAGTGAAAGATTTGTTTTAGGAGGATTTCACAGCCATAAAAAGCTTTCAAAATTACTTTTTATAATTATTTAATAATGGAATTTGTACGTCTATCATATATTTAAAATGAAACTTTCTTTAATGTGTAAGCATCAGCACTGAAACTCAGATTCCAAAGAACACATTCAGAAATTACACAGTGGTTTTCTCCAGAGATTCCGAAGACAGAAACTAATAATGTTATGATTTACAGACTCCATCTACACATTCAGCTATTACATACTAGAGTGGACAAGAGAACTGAAGATAAAATAACATTCAGAAGGCTCTATGCCAGTTCTCCAAAATAAGCAAGCTCTTTTTAGTATGTTACCTTTTCATAATGAAATTATGCTGTAGGTCAAATTCCTCTGACCAAATATGAATTTTTACATGTCTACTACTAAAATTTAAGCTCTTTCTATGGTCACAGGAAAAAACCTGCCAATTTCAAGCTGGGATTAATGCTATCCTAGAGTAAATACTTAAAACCTTACAGATTAATACCATAGGAATGCCCTCTTTTCCTCCTCTGTCATGGAAAGACAACTGTATTATAAACATTTAAAGTGATAGGAGGCGAAACTCTCTACACCTTCCTGGAAGATTTTATTTATGTATTAATTTGGTTTTAAAGTATGCAGTTTTCTGCACTTCCAGTTTAACACACCAGTATTCCTTTGTCACTGTAGGGCATCACAGACAGCTGCAAAGTGAAGATTCAACTGAATGTTGGCACACTTGCACAGCAATGTAACATTGCCCTGGGTTAGAACTACAGTCTAATTTTAGATGGTGAATAAACACATAAGTTTGATTGTTTGTTCCTTGATCATTATTAGTTGATTTTTTTTTTTTAATAATACTGACATGAATCCTTTCTTTGTTATATGCCTTCTTCTAAATTTGTGTGTTTTGACCTTTCATCCTACATTAGTTATTTTTGTCTAGCTATGAAACTATTATGTATACTTTACCTTTTGCAATTACTGAAGGCCATCTTCCAATCTTTTTCCCCAGAAAGACAGTTGCCAGGTCTCATAGTGTCTGTCACATTGCCCTGATCTTTTACAAGGCCAAGCCAGAGAATTTCAAAAGTCTTTCTGCTTTGCTACAGTTTATGAAGAGTGCCTCTGGTCATTTACTTGTGTGTGATATCTACAGATCGTGAGCAGTAACAGGATTAGAAAAGACATCCTGTGCAGAGCAGGCACAGCAGCAAAAACCCTAAAGAGATTAATGATTTTGCAACTTCAAGGTTTGTATCTTATTGACACAAGACAAAAAGGATTTTTACATCACAAATGATGCAAGGACAATGCCTGTATGTGTCTACGGAAAATAGTGAACATAGCAATTCTGTTTAATAAAACAGAATTTCATCATCTTGTTCATGATAAGAACTTTGTTACATGAATAGATATTCTGACACACCATGTTCTGCACGATTTACAAAGTGGATTAAAAAATTTGACTAAAGCTTGAGTAAACTCAGTTCATCAACTACAACAATAGTTCTGTAGCAGTTAGGAGGTCAAATTTAATTTGGACTTAGTGTATTCAAAGAAAGTTTATAGGTTTTCTCTCCAAAGTTCGTCCTCAATAATCCAAATATTTATAGAATCATAGAATTGTCAGGGTTAGAAGGAACCTTAAACATCATCTAGCTCCAACCGCCCTGCCATGGGCAGGGACACCTGGCACTAGAGCAGCTTGTTCAGAACCCCATCCAGCCTGGCCTGCAACACTGCCAGGGATGGGGCTGCCACCACCTCTCTGGGCAACCTGGCACAGTGGCTCACCACCCTCCTGGTAGAGATCTACCTCCTAACATCCAACCTAAATCTCCCCTCCTCAAGCTTGTATCCATTCCCCCTAGTCCTATCACTGTGTGATATCCTAACAAGTCCTTCCCCAGCCCTCTTGTATGGCTAGGCTTGGCAAATGAAGATCCAGGGAGGGCTCCATCCATGCTCCTCCTCAGCGCCTTTTCCAAGCGTGCTGATAAAAAGAGGATAGCAGATAGCACCCTCGAGCCTGCGCAATGGATTTCTTTTAGGTGAGACACAGCATGCACAGAGCTGGACCCACCCTTTAGTCCTAAGGTTCATCTGCCAGGGCCTAGCAAGCTTGGACGCTGGCAGCCAAGTCCTTAGGACTCAGGTTTAATTGGAGTGTCCTTCTCTCAGATGGAAGGCCTCACAGGGCTAAATGAGCTCCATCTGCCCGGGTTTGGAATCAGAGTTGTCCTTCTCCTAGGATGACTGCCAGAAGGCTAATGAGCTCATCCTACCCATCCAAGGATTCTAGGAACATGGGTATCACTCCCCACACTTTCCCGTGGGCAATGAGTTTAATGCTCCCTCTGCTGTGGGCACAGTTATGGCACCAGGGGCCACAGGAGACCACAAGGGATTTTCAGACTGTGCCTCCAGCCCTCTTGTAGCCCCTGCAGATACTGCAGGGCCACAAGTTGAAATAGTTTCATTTAGTTTGGGGAGAAAAAGCTTAGAAAAAAGACACATCTTATGAGACTTCATAAATATTAGCATTGTGGAATTTAATTTTATTTAAAATATAGATGTTTAAAATACAGTACAATAGCCTTATTTGGGAAAAAAAAATAAATCAGAGTTTAAGTAAAAGAAAAGGCTCTGATTTCCCTTTGCATCTCCACAGTCCTTCTATCTGGAGATCATCTGATTAATTTTAATATTATTTCATTGATAATTACCCTTTTCTGCACTATTCGTCCATACTTAGCTAGTTGAAACACATCATATTATTCTCTCTGTTGAAACAGTTATTTCATTCCTAAAAAAAAAAAAATAATAATTCTTTCTTCTTTTTTTTTCCATTCCAGATAAAAAGAACGTTCTGAAAAAAAGAAACTGATGTGTGTAATTTTTAAAAATCAGCAAGCATATACTTACATTCCTGAGTACTAGAGAGTCTGAAGAAAAACTAGACTGTGTATTTATCCACATGCATTTTTCTCTGAGTTCTTGCAGTGATGTGATAAAATATATGGTAGTCTCTGTTGTAAGCTGCAGCATAAACATTTTCCAGAGTAATTTCCATTTATTCATGGCAGCATATGACATTTGTTTGATGTCTTAAAGCAAATTATAGCCTGTGAGACACCAGAACAGTGATAAACATATGGTCCATCCTACCTAATAGAATATTTTCGGCAACTGGCCACCCTAGACTCCTCTGATTTTTATAGGCATCAGCAGAAAAGTGCCTGGAGTTTAATGTTTCTTATCGAAATTAAATTTCTGCCTTTGTTCCTTTTCCTTTCATCTCTTTCCTTTCTTCTTCGTTTGTAATTTCCTTTCCAATTTCCTTCCCTTTCCCTTTCCCTTTCCCTTTCCCTTTCCCTTTCCCTTTCCTTTCCCTTTCCCTTTCCTAAAATGATGCATATTCAGCGGCAATGGCTTGACCAGAAATAAAGACTGAGAATCTGCCAACCTGTGAGTAAACTAGTTTGAAGTTCATAAAAATAAAGGGAAAAAGGCCTCCCAAATAAACTTTTAAAATATATCAAATCTTATCCTGTTCAAAGGTAATCTGCCAGACAGGAAATATGGAAAGTTATAGGAAATGAAGAGGGAGAGTTTTTGGAAAAGGATAGGAAAAGCCATAGAAAAAAAATACAATGGATTCAAAATCCTCTAAGTCAATAACTTCAACAATAAACAGTTCATCAAAATATTGTAGACATTTCTGTACAGCAACTGGCTATTCAAAAGTACAATTGACTTAATTTAACCAGGGAAAAGAAAATCAAACCAAATCAAAACACCCTAAGAGTTTTTCATGGATATATATTACCAAACAAAATATTCACCCACTGTAATATCAAATTAAATACACACTTTTATTAGTAAATTAATATCAATTAACAAAACGTTGTATAATGGTGCAAAATCCTATGTCTTCATATCTCTTACCTTCTTTTATGTCATGCTGGACTGTTTTACAGCTGATTTCTCACTCTAATTTGATTTGTATCATCTGAGGAACCGATTTTGGCTATAATCCATCCATCAACTGACTTCTTTCTTGACAGTACATGAGATTAGCAGGTCAAGGTCAACCTGTGGTATGTATGACTGACCCTTGTTTCTGACCTTCTGTCCTTAGATTTATACTAATGAATTAAATGTGACTAGGTCTGCTTTCAGATGTTAAGGACAACTGGCATGTAATGCCATGGACTTATTCAAAAATTAATCTCTCTAACCTCTGAGACTGGATGTCCTCATTGAACCTGTTTATTGTCCTCTGACAATTCCTGCACTTTACCTGTGATCACTCTAAAGGTTTATCAATAAAGGTAATTTGTCAACAGAGACAACAACCATCAGATGCTTGGCAATGTCCTGACATTGTTTATTTTAGCAGGAATAGCTTACTATGTAACCTACCTATGTGTTCTTACTATGTAAGAAAAATGCAGAGAACCATTAGCTTCATTAGTTCATATGGGAAACTGGTTTAGCCTAAAATTAAGAAAGATTCTTTTAAAATTCATTGATTCTCAAATTAAGTTACTGAGTCCTTTGTCAAACAGGCAACCTGTTTCAACAACCTCCTCCTAAACATCACCCAAAATCTTGCAGTGGTCTAGTACTGTTGGGATGTCACTGCTTCAGCCATGTTGGATCTATTTCACCTATAGAAAACCTCTGTAAGCAAAACTCATTTTCTAGTGTCTTCTTTCAGTTCAATATAATTAATTTCTTTATTCAACAAGCCTTAGAGATTGTTTGTTTACCATCCTCACAGAAATGTGTAACATTCAACTGGTGAGGATAGCTCTCCCTCCCCCCATCCTCCTTTCTTTTCTGATAAGCTGTAAAAATAGGAAAGGAAAGAGTTATTTTTCTTTGCAGTGAATTACACTGCAGGCATTGCCAATATGTGTCTCAAATTCAGCACTACAAAACGGAGTCTTTTCCTCTGCTATGTGTTCTGTTTACCACCACAGGAGCTAACTATTTAATTACACTAAATATGCACCCCTTCTGGAGGAGTTTTATTAGCAGAATTTAAGCAAACAAAAGCAATTTATACTCCATGGAGATGTGCCTTTGTACTTAACCCTAGTGGGAGGTGAAATATTTTAGAATTTGTCCTTTGAACTATTCAATGTAAAATCCAAGTTACGAAGCTGTTCATCCCTGTGGACACCACAGGAACAAATTCCCCACATGGCATTTTACAACTAATTTTCATCTCCTTGAACTAAACATAAACAATCTGACAACTGTTTTATGCAAATATGTTCTGAACTTCTTTGAAGTAGCTATTTTTAAAGGCAGATATCATCTGCACTTGGGGCTGAGCACTAGAATGATTTATATTTGTTTCAATAATAAAAAAAAAAAAGAAGAAGAAAATGCTAGAAGTTATTTTCTACATGGCTTGCTCCATTAGATACATTTATTCTGACAGGAAGTGCTGAAATGCAAGCAATAAAGTGCTGGAATTACACATTTGAGTTTAGGATCAAAATTCAGCAGAAAATTCCAAGTGAGATAGGGCTTGTATCTTTGAACTGAACTGGGAGACATGTATTATTTAAACAGTCAAACCTTCAAACAGAGATTGTCCACATCAAAAGCTGTTCTTTGAAGAGTCATATGGGGAAGGAGAACACCTGGAAAGAGTAGAGACCATATGAACAAAAGCTATAACCTTGGTTTAGGGGAAAAATAACTGAAAATAGACAAGACTGAAAGAAAGTTTTAACAGGGAGGCATTAAAAAGGTTTTAACATGAAATTAGTTTCCAAGGCATCTGGAAAATCACTATTAGTTTGTTTGTAGAATGCTTGGAAAAAACTGACAAGCTTCTGAGCATCAAGGCCCTTTTTTGATTTCATAGCTTGTCTTGATCTACATTGTTGATCTAATTCTTTCAGTCCAATGGGGTGGCAGAAAATTTTAGAAGTTCAGTGAAGAGAAATACAGAATCCTAAACCTGGGGAGGAACAACTTCATGCAGCAGTTTCTTCTGACATTCGACTGCCTATTTGAAAGGGGAACAGCTAATCAGTACTTCAGCTTACACATTGAATTCACTGATGAAAGCTCTTTTTTTCAGTTGTTTGTTGAAAAAATAAAGCTTTGATAATCTAAAGAAAGAAGAAGAGGGAGGAAGACAGTCGTCTTTCCTGGTGAATGGAGCCATACAAAATTAACCAGCAGTCAGCACTTCCTGAGAATTATGGTGGGAAAATACCTGTGAGTCAAATTAGTATTTTTTCCACAATATAGATCATCACAATTTGCTTACTCTCTAAAATCTAAATAACTTTCAAACTGCAAATGAACTTGATTAGTTTCCTGTTATGTTGCCAACACAGCTCCTCAGCAGCTAGACTGATCAGATCACTAAGAATATCTGGAATCTTTATTCTCCTCCTTCCATAAATCTTAATTTGGAAAAATCTCTCTACAGAACTTTGACAATCTATTTAACTAAAGCAATTTCCAGATGTCTGAATTATCATACTTCTGAAATATTCCACCTGTCTGCTACTTCCTCCTTCTTTCTGAAATAGGTTAGTTGTTTTGTCTCATTTTTTCCCCTTGTGTTTTTTGGCTGCACTGGCAGCTATTTCTGCATGCAGTGGTGGCTGCTGAGCAATTCCAATACTCAGCACAGTGCCTTTAAAGTGACAAGAGGTGAAGAGTGCAGGAGATCTCACTTGATAGGTATTTTTTTGTCTCATGCCAATCCAAAACACACATGCATGCACCTCAAGTTGAAGCTACTAGAATTTCTTGGGCTAAATGAACAAACTAAATAAAATGGTAAGTTTCCCAAACAGAAAGAGTATTTTAATTTATCTAAAACTACCTGATTTACTTCAGACAATGAAGAAATAGTAAGTGCTAATTATCTGTGAGAAAGGCAGAGAAAATACTGGAATTAATTTTAGCATTGTAGAGTGTCTACAATCTCAAAATATTTTTTTCTGAGCTAAACAATCCAACAAAAAAAAACCCAAACAAACAAAACAAAGCATATCTTAACAGTATAAAACCAAAGAGTTATAAAAATATAGTTGTCATGGAGTAAAATTCAAAAGTATCAAATAAAACTTCAATAATCTTTTGTATCTTCTGGCTGTAATTTTTCTTATTTCTGTTTGGTGTTCTTTGTTCTGAACTGTAACACCATAACATTATCATTCCTAGAAGGAGTGGCCAAACTTGTATGCAGCTGATTTATCCTGATAATCACTTTGGCTGTACTAGTTCTGCAACTTGCTCCTTTGGAGCCACCTTAGCATGTCTGTTCAGGCACAGTCTGAAAATCCCTTGTGGTCTCCTGTGGCCCCTGGTGCCATAACTGTGCCCACAGCAGAGGGAGCATTAAACTCATTGCCCACGGGAAAGTGTGGGGAGTGATACCCATGTTCCTAGAATCCTTGGATGAGTAGGATGAGCTCATTAGCCTTCTGGCAGTCATCCTAGGAGAAGGACAACTCTAATTCCAAACTGGGGCAGATGGAGCTCGTTTAGCCCTGTGAGGCCTTCCATCTAAGAGAAGGACACTCTAATAAAACCTCCGTCCTAAGGACTTGGCTGCCAGCGTCCAAGCTTGCTAGGCCCTGGCAGATGAACCTTAGTACTAAAGGGTGGGTCCAGCTCTGCGCATGCTGTGTCTCACCTAAAAAAATCCCTAGTGCAGGCTCGAGGGTGCTATCTGCTATCCTCTTTTTATCAGCACACTTGTAAAAGGCGCTGATGAGGAGCGTGGATGGAGCCCTCCCTGGATCTTGGTTCGTGAAGCCTAGCCATACAATACAATACAAGCATGTCTGTATGGTTTTCCCATTCAGCTAGTCTGCTGTACTGTAAGCATTTTTGCTCAACTTACTGTGCACCATCTGGAAAAATAATCTCAAATCATACATCTACTGACAGCTGCCATCCTTCCCTCTTGCAGAGGGATGGTAGAGTCAGTTGCAGGGATGGATTGAAGATGGAGCAAGAAGACCAGATTGAAGAACATGAAGAGTTCAACCATACTGGATGTCTCTTTGCTTGTATTTCTTGTTTCTCTCTTTGCAGTCACAGCATATGTTTGGGTTAACTGCAGTCATGATGATATCATCTTCCCTAGCTCTAAATGTAGCCTCTGCATGGGGTGCAAGCTTGACTGAAGATCAATGTCTTCTTTCACACGTATACTTCTATTTATCAACTGGTTATGGGGCAAGAACTGATGGTGTTCTGTGGCTATGTTATAGAAATCAGAAGAGTAATCATAATGGTCTTCTCTGCCTTTTACAACCCAGGCTGCAGCTGAAATTGTATGTGCTATTTGGCTATTACTGGATGAGCAGACAGGGATAAACTTTTGAATTTAGCTTAGTCTCCAGAGAGTAGATAAAGGCATAGATTACCTGTGCTGTATTTAAAAGTAAACTTCACATGTACTCTCCCTCTAGATGTTGAACAAAATGATTGGAACAGGACAGTTCAAAATGAGAAGCAGAATGTGGAGGAATTATTAATGCTGAAAGTTCTAGAAGTCTGTTTAGTAGAAAATAATCACAGTGCTTTGTACTTTGTTTTATTATCAATCTCATAACCTTTCAGAGAACTAATAAAAGAGAGAGGCAAACAGTTATTTAAAACATTTGTAAAGAAATGAACAACTAATAAAATAATACACTGTAAAACTGGAAACACTTTTCCCTGGAAAGAGAATTTATAAGGGTGAAAACTGTGGATTACTTGACAGGACACATTATTGGCTGCTAACTTTTTGTGAACAAAAGAACAGTTTTATCTCAATATTACTAAATTAATAACTACTTAGTACTATGATTATCAATAATGACAAAAGCACCTAATTTAACTACTCATCTTAAAAAAATATCCTATTAATATGAGAAAATTATTTAATGGATGAAATGGCCTTAATCAATTTTAACTTTAGAACTCTATACATCATTTATTAATATGTTTCAGCTAAGTAAGTTGATAAGGTTCTTCATATCTTATCTGTAATAGTTTACTTGACCAGAATATTTTAAAAAGTTCTATTCTCCTTTAATAAAATTGATTTTCTTTGAATTTTTTTGCACAATTCTATTTTTATTCACTGTGCTGAGTAGAATGTTAAAACTACTGAAATAGGGGTGTGGGTTACAGACTTGTATAAATGGATTTATGCCAGGCTATCTCTTTGGCCTGTATTTCTTGCTATTTCAGTGTAGGAAAATATGTTTATTTCTTTACTTGTGTTTTTATCAGCTCTCCTGGACAAAGAAAACCATCAAAGAGAAAATCTTATGTACAAAACCAGGTGAAATCAAGTAACTGAGAACGGCATTATTCTCTGTTTGAAAACAAAGCATTCTGCAGCTTCTTGAAAGGGCTGAAGAATGACATAGTGTACTGTCTGCTCACTATTCCCCTAGAGATCCTCTCTATCACCTTCTTCTGTGGAGAGTATTTTTATCCACATATACACTTGGAATNGCGTGGATGGAGCCCTCCCTGGAGCTTCATTTGCCAAGCCTAGTCATACTCTTGGAATGATTGACATACTGTAGGGAGGAGGCAAAACTCCCCTACATACTCTCTCTCTGTGCATTTTCACACGAGTAAGATTTTTGGTCCTCCCAATTGTTCAGCTTACTGCTTTAGAGAAATAAGAAGCTTCAGCCCTGCAATGATCTGCATCCTGTTCCCTAGAGAGCCAAACTATGGTAATGGGTTTAATGTGCATAAAGAACTCTACATTGGTGAGAGATATTAGAATACAAATTATTTCTATTTGTCAAGATCACTACTCACTGAACAAAAAACTGAGTAAAACTTTATAGATTTTGATTTATAGAGGAACTTATTTCATAGCTCATAACTTTCCTTCCTACTTTTATATTCACAACTGTGTAACATTCTTATGGAAAAATGTACCCCACTGATAAGAGTTAGCCCACTGGCAAAGGAACAACAAATGCAAGTTCATTGTTAAGTTCATTTTTAAGTATCTCATCTATTAAAAAATATTATTCTGGATATCTCTTTAGTGTACGCAGAAGAGATATGGATGGGGAGCCAAAGTAATGAATGTAGCAGAAGTAATGAAGGCTGTTCCTTGAGGTTTAAATCATTATGAAGTGAGGGATATGTCATTTGGAAATGGAATAATGTATGTTCATTGTGAAACTTTTCTGTAGTATAGGAAACCTATATTTAGTCAACTCAGTTAAAATGTAAGGATGAAATTTTTGCTCTCACTGTGACAGATATCATAACGCTGTTCCATTAAGAAAGAAAGAAAAAAAAAAAAGCTTTGAAACCTAGAAAAAATATTTTTCATGAAAACTGGAAAATGTCATTATGATTCAAGAGTTTAGGAATAAAAATGGGAGAATACATAGCAGCATACATGCAACTTTGAGTGGGAAAGAATAGGAAGCTCTCCACGCACAACTGGATTTGTACATGTAGCTTTGCTGCTGGGTCACTTGGTGCCTGCTGAGACAACTCTTGGCAAGTCACTTCACCTCCCTGTTTGTCACTTGCTTCTCTGTAAAATACAGGAGTTAAGCTAATGAGATCCTGGAATACAGCAGTGGCTTTGTGTCTGAACAAGAAACTTAAGTTCTTAAGAATATTGAACAAATAATAGGAAAAAAAACAACCCTAGATTTGATTTGTGTATGAGGAAGGTCAGGGGTTGAGTTGGAGATCTTTTCTAAACTGGAACTGGAATGAAGACTGAAAAATAATGAAAATTATCTTGTATTTGGGGAAGCAGTTAACATGAGTTCTGCCACTAACAATAGTGGGTTTTGGAAGAAGCTCTAGGAGCAGCAGTCCTAATTTTCAAATATGCTTTAATCCAGATTCTTTTGGAGGTTTGAAATAATGAACTAAAGAGCACCTTTCAAAAGCTGACTAGTGAAATAGGAAAGTTTTAGTACAGATACTACTTTCTTCCTATTTTTCTTTTTAATAAATTCAACAGTGGCAGGAGCTTTTCTTTTTAATGAAGTCCAGAGGTTTGGACTACCTGCTGTTATCAGAAAGAGTTCATCAGCAAAGTCAGGTAATGATTTCCTTTATCATAAAAGTAAAAACAAACAAACAATAAGCTTAACTTTTTTCAGACTCCATTTTTCCACCATTTTCAACCATTGTCAGCATTTTCCAAAGTTTCCACTACTAATGTAATTTTTTGTTCTTTGCAATCACCATTATGCAACTGCCAATTATTTGATGTGTATAAATTAATGAAAAGCAACATGATTAAATACTTGCTGTTATTCTTAAGTCACGTGCTAAGTAGTACACCATGAATTAGTCAAACTGGCTACAGAATAGCCAAGTGTCTGATGCACTGAATCAAACTCCAAATTTCATACTTATTTTATACTTTTAATTTACTCAAGTCATTCCCATGTGTAAGTGGGATCAATATTAAGGCCTTTCTCTTTCAAAATGCCCGGAAAAATGTCACTTTTGAAAGTAAGCATAGCTAACTTATATTAATTCTTTTGTGTTAGATGTATATGAAATGATTAAGACATTGTATGCAGAGGAAAAATGCCTATGTCCAAAAGATAGAAAATGTATTTTAAACACAAACCAAATGTCAAATAAAAAAATACAAAATTTCCAACTTAATGTTGAATCACTTCTAAGGACTCAGCTTATACCTAGTGAAATACCTAGTGAAAACTGAGCTTCTGAAAAACTCAGGAATACTGAGTTGTTAATCTGGAGCCCACAATTTTAACGTGGATGTCTAATATGTGTAGGTTTTATATGAAAAAAAAAACACATCAAAAAATGTTTATAGGTTATGAAAAAAGATGATGCCTAGTTTGCAAAACTTTGCCTTTATGGAACTATGTTTTGAAATGAGAAAATAATCTTCATTTGAAAAGTTTTAATTTGACTCTATCACAGTATCAAATATTTCCATTTAAAATAATTACAATTTTTCCAGAAAGCAGTGTTCAAATACAGCCATCTTTTTAGCTGTGATGACATAAAGTAGCAACCATTTAACTCAGCATTTACCAAGTCTTGTAACACAGCCATCACAGGTACTTCTAAGATTTTAAGGACATTAAGGCAATACAAGGTTGAGGGTAAATGACTTTTTCATAGCTATACCTGTACAATCCCACAGCCTAGGCTTTTATCTGTCTGTATTAACCTTAGTAATATAAGGACTCAGGTAAATTTAAAAATCTCTGACCTCTGCAAATTCAATCTCACTTTTTGTATACATTTGTAATATATGAGGTCTCAGCATGGCTGCTGGTGGTGCTTTGTTAGGTAATCTACAGGTTTTCCATCTTGACATTTTCATTGCTTTCAGCTCCTGAAGGACCATGTCATGAGATTATTGAGGACCTGTTGCAGAAAATTGCCTTAAAGCACTTTAATAAAAGCTGGGGAGCTGGAATTTGCTGTTAGTATAGTATATAGAGAAAGTATTAACTGACAATACAAAATGAAACTGTCATTGCTCTCACAATTAGAGCTTTAGCTCTTGAATGTAAGTTTAGAATAACAACTTTGGTATGAAAGTTAGTGGGTCAGTCATTTATGGGAGTTAGTAATACTTTTGTTAAAATGCCCAGAGGCCTCTTCTGATAGAAATGAAGGTTATTCAGATACAGAAACAGATTATTGTGCCTACCAGATGTTTGCTTCAAGGACCAGGGGAGAAAATGGAACTCAAACTTATATTTTGCAATAAAAAAAAAAATTCTTGGTGCACTATCTTCATGATGTAGACTAAGCCTAAGGCAAAGAATAGAAATCGTATTTTTCAACACCATATTTACTCTCATTGATACTAGAACATGTCAGGTATATTTCCTGGATTTGAAACTTGTATTATATTTTATCTTTCCAACATTATGCTTTAAAACTGACAGAATCAGTAAAGTGGCCGAGCAGTAATTCAATGTCTAATCCATGAAGAATCTGAACAATACATCTTAGAAAGACATTGGCATTGAAAAATCTAAACTTGTCACTATGCTTACTCATCCTTATGTCAAATTGTCCTGGCTGGAGTTAGAACTAATTCTGTTCAGTGATTTTTGCTCTCCAGCTAAAGCTTCTCTAAATGCCTGCTAAATGTTGGGTATCACACTGGAGTGCAAAGCGAAAGGCTGCACGTGCAGGGAGGAGCAGACAGTTGAGGTGACCCTAAACTGACCAGCCAGGGATTCCATGGATTTACATGGATTTGTTACACTTGCATTGTGAGTTTCCACCTTTAGTACATTGGCTTGAGTTGGGGTTTTTTACCTTTTCTCTTTCAATGCAAATTAAAAGCCTTTTGACTGAAAAAGAGTAACATTGACTCTTCTCTAATGTCTTATCCACTTTGTTTCTCTTGAGGAATAATATTTAATGCTAGTAAAAATTATTTGCAAAGTATTTTGTCTTAAAAGGAGATGAAAGTTTTACTGAGAGTTCTACTGTGGCTTTTTATATTCTGCAACATTTGAGCTTGACATTCTTTACACTTGTCACAGTTCTTTCATTTATACTCAGTTAAACCTTACAGAAATAGTGGCTAAATATTTTTGGTGGTTTTACTGTTCTTTTAGAATTCTTTTTTTCTTCAATGTTAACAGTCAGAAATGAACTTAAATTACTTTGTTGTAGGTGGAACTAAAAGGCATGAAGTGCCATAAAGATCAGAGTTGCAAAAATAAGTGAATACTAGGTTTGATTGGCATTAAGTGGGAGCATTTGATGCAAGCAGTGTATACAAACCAGGGTGCTTTTCTTTGACCTCAAACAGGTTTAGGCATGCTGACTATTCAGAACATAACTGCAATAAAAGTCTCCTTTCTTTGTGGAGTGAGCAGTTACAAGCTTAAATGGGAGCACAAAATATATCTTAGACCCAGACGTACTTATAAATACTTACTAGTAGGAAGCATTGTTTAATACTGGAATAGGTCAGGCAGAAAAGCTTTGAACTGTCTAGCACTGACTTGTGTGTGGTTGTGTGAACATTACATCATTTCTGGAATAAACATCTCTGGGTTTACTTGATTAATTTCTGGATTGGAAGGTGAACTAGGAAGTGAACTAATAGGGCCTTATATATCTTCTACTCCTAGTGATTTTTTGCAAACACCTCATCAGTCATTAAATTTCAGAGCTCCTAAATATTTATTTTAACAAAACTTTGAATTTGTATTTTTAGTTTTAGTATTTTTGGATTACCATGTTTCCTCTTTTTTCTTTTTCTGACTTGAGACACAGTTAATACATTCTTTTTGCCAGCCTATGCATATTTAGAAACAAACAGAAACAACTCATGAAAATCCTAAAGGTCAGAGAAGGTAAAGATGACAACTTTATGGTTGTAAAGAGAAAAAGGTATATTCCCTGGAAATATGCTCAGTATATGCTCAGAAAATACCAGCCACCAAAAAGCTATGACATTTTCTCAGAATAGACAATGAAAACTGTTTGTTACATGCCAGCTACCTAGGTAGAAGTACTAGATAGAAAATTCTGGCTATATAGAAAATACTATTTTCAATATCTTCCACATGTGTTCATTTCTACACCAAGTAACCTGAGGAAATACATAAGTGAGGAAACTTCCATAAAGTTTATAAGAAAATCCATTGAATAGATCTTGTACATATATTTATTTCATAATTATGAAGACATTCACACCCCTGGGGAAAAAGCAATAGTCTTATGCATTTCAACAACTTGTGGCAGAGCTATCTTTCACGTAAATTGAAATGTATTGCCTTGATATTAGATGAGTTGTTGGACTTCAGAACTTTACATTGTTAATATCTTAAAGAGTTTTATCACAAGAGAAACACATATTGGACAAGATATATATGTAGGTCTGATGAATGTTCCAATACATTTTATTTAATTTCTTTTAGGGTTTGGGTTTTTTTTAGTAATCTGTTGCTACATTTCAAAGCTACATGGAAAAGATACTTAGAATAGTTCCAAAATAATACAATTTATCATGGCAGTACATCAATACTTCATCAATACTGAACACATATTTTTAAACTCTTGCACACAAAGCTGGAGATTGAACTGTAATTGAACTGTACTCCTTTTTTTCTTTTAAGTGCTAGGTATCATCTTGTCCTTCTGCTTTCTGCATACATTGCATTTTCCTACACCATCATGCACTGTATCTATTCAATTAACTTGAGAATAGATTTCTTTGGGCTTTTTTTTTCTCTTTTTATCTCTTGTTCTCTGTTCAACAGCATGGCACATGGGTGCTATGAGTTATCATATGCTCCCATCATGCAGCATTAAGAAAAGTGTAGGATCATTATGTATGAGAGGCATCAGCTGATCAACTGTCATTATTTGCAGTGTGGACAGCTTTGTGTGAACCAGTAAGCCTAGTCTCCCTTTAAAGCCTTAGTACTTCTATGGGAAAATTGGTTTCAGAAGAGTATAGTGTGAATAGTTCAGGACTGGCTATCAATAGTGCTGTCATGTAATGCTAGTTGAAAATGAATCTTTCCTAACAAAATATGTTGCATCAGTAGCACTGGTGATCTTGCGAGAAAAGATTTCATTGGAAAAGTTTCACTGTTGAACCAGGAAAAAGACCTTTCCAAGTAAATCAAATCGTGTTCCAATGAACGAGTGAAAAACATCCATATATCAGCATAAAAATGAATAGAAAAAAAGGAAATACAAATAGTCTAAATGCACTAGGAAGGAGAGGAAAATGCTTTGGTCCCAGANGGAGCCCTCCCTGGAGCTTCGTTAGCGAAGCCGAGCCATACATACAGACAAAGAACAATAGAGATCATGAGAACATCATATCCTACTGGATACATTTAAAACCATTTATAGGCATTTAATGGGAATGTCCCATAGGAAAAGTCTGAATATAACACACTCTTTAACTTACTGAATTCTGTTTTAAATCTCTGATTTAGAGATCTAAAAGAGAGGAGAAACCTTTTATCTCCAGATATAGAATCACAGAATCATTTAGGTTGGAAAAGCCTTTTAAGACCATCAAGTCCAACCATTAAACTAGCACTCCCATGTCCCCCACTAAACCATGTCACTAAGCAACACCTCTACATATCTTTTAAATACCTCCAGGGCTATGGGATAGTCTAGAGAGCAAACATAGAACCATAAAATCACATAATGGTTTGAGTTGGAAATGACCATAGAGATTATCTAGTTCCAACCACCTTGATATGGGCAGGGACATCTTCCACTAGATCGGGTTACTCAAAACCTCATCCAACTTAACCTTGAACATTTTAAGTTCTCTTTAAGTACTAGAAGCTCTCTTTAAGTACTAGAAGGCTACTACAAGGTCTCCCTGGAGCCTTCCCTTCTTCAGCTTGAACAACCCCAACTGTCTCAGCCTGTCTTCAAAGGAGAGTGGTTCCAGAGCCTGATCATTTTTGTGGCCCTCCTCTGGACTTGCTCTAATAGATCCATGTTCTTTTTCTGTTAGAGCCCCAGAGCTGAACTTGAAGGTGGCACCCTTCATCCTCTCATTTTTCATCTCCTTTTCACTCAGCTGAAGCTTTACAGAAAAAAACAACAACAACAGCAAAACCCCAACAAACTCCAAAATAAAAATATCAAGATACTTTGGTCAAATGAAAGAGGAAGAACAAGAGAAAAGATGATTATGCAGTCATGTCTGGATGCTGAGAAGTTCAGGGCTTGTATCATCTCTTGGGATGGTTTCTGATGTAAAATAATACTGTCCACAAGCAGTCTTGAAAGCACTGAAAGCAGCTTTTTACCAGCTGAGTGAAATCCCTCTGATTTGAGTGCCTAGAAATCCCCAGAATGGTTACAAAGGCTACTGCAATGGTTTTTGCAATATAATAGCAATTATTTACTAAGGTGTTCTTATTCAGATAAAATAATGGGAATTTTATATATTTAGATATATTTTTATATATCTAAGGAAAGTCAAATATTCAAAACTCTCAAGTTTCATTCAATGTCTATCCTATCTACTATTCTTCTCTGAAGCAATTTGCCACTATTTGATCAGTTTCCTGTACTTTCTGTAACATACTACACACATCTTTCTTACTGTTGTCATTTTTTTCATTTCTCTGTTCATCTACTTCGGCAATATATAAAAAAAGAAAGAACAGAATAATGCCCACTGCTCACTATATTTATTGCTAGGTGGCATGCATAATCTCTGTACCTAAGAAATTTATCTCTAAACACTTTAAATCTCTCTCCATTACTCAAAATCATTCAATTTCACCCATCATTTCCTGCAGACTTCCAAAATTTGTTCTGCTGAAATTCAGTGTCCTTAGGTCACACTTCAGTCCTAGCTATAAACTAAAAAAGACTGAATTACAGTCTTCATAGTTACCTTTTCTCCTTATACTGTGTAGCAGTAGTCAACTCATATTTACAAAATTCCTGATTAATTCATTTATTTAATTTAGTATGTCCCAGCTTATATTAAGGAATATTCCAATGTTGTGTCTCATTATACCTTATTATCAGCCTTGGGGTTTTTATTTTCTCTTTTCTCGTAGCTAATATAAAAGTACTTGTATTTTATTTAGTGTACAATTAGAAAGATTATATTCAGTCAATGTTTCTGATGTCAGTGGGCCTTGAATGCTACATACGCAGAGAAAAACTCTCACATAGGTGATAGATAATTTTGACCGTGTCAAAATTGTGTATTAGGTTTCTAAACACGACCAGCTCTTTGTTTCAGAATTAACAAAAATCAACAGGTTATAGTGGCTGGAATGTGACTTTTTCTTACTGAAAAAAGTGTGTAGAACCTTCTAAAATGTATCAAAGACTAAATTCCAGTACTGATTTAGAATGATCTTTTTTATTTTGTGCTTCAGAGATTTTTCAGACCATCTCAAAGCGTGGATGTAAGCACATGAAATATTCTTTTCATCTGCAGGACAATGCTTCCGGTTATTGTAAGGAATTCTGTAAAGCTTTGTCCTAGTTTGAGTTAGAACACAACTAATTCTATTCAGTGATTTTACTTTCCAGTTAAAACTCCTCTAAGCAACTGCTAAATGTTGTGTAGCATGTTAGTGTGCAAAGTAAAAGGCTGCAGCTGCAGGGAGGAACTGACAGTTCAGGTGACCCTAAAATGACCAACAAGGTATTCATTCCTTTCCATTCCATTAATCATAATCAGTATAAAACTGTGGTCCAGTCCCTGAAACTCCCACACCAAGCTTGGGCCTTGGGGTCTCTTACATAAAGCCTAAGACCCAAGCAAGACAGATGTCTGCTTTTATTTCCACACCTTTTCTTTATTTCAACGTGAAGGGAAACTGGGACAAAGACAACTTTCACATCCTTGCTCTTTCTTTTCACAGAATCCTAGAACAAGCCGAGTTGGAAGGCACCCACAAGGATCATCCAGTCCAACTCCATTAGGCATAGGACAAGACCCCAAGCTCACATGAGGTGACTAAGGCCATTGCCCAAGCATCTCTTAAATTCCACAGGTTTTGAAGCCATGACCATCTCCCTGGGGTGCTTGTTCCAATGTTCCACTATTCTTGTTCAATTCTTGTTTAACACATTTCAGCTTTAAAAACCACTAATCAACCAGGCTGAAGTTTTACAGTTTCTTGGGTTCTCTGGGATGTGTGTGTCATATAGTCACTGTCTGCTTTATGGTATGAGGCAAATAAAACCTCACGAGACTCCAACTTGCCTCAAGGCACTGTCCAGTTTATTTCACATGTATGTCTCTCTGATTTTTCAGAATATCCGAGTCTGACCATTAACTGTGCTATTTATTCCTTTACTTTCCTGATGATTTGGAACTTTGTGAGCAAATAACCTTCACACAAAGCAGCCTTTAAACAGTATCTCAACAAAGTCACAAGAGCAGGTTGTTATTATTTCTTGGTGCAGTTTTCTCAGCTTGCCTCTGTTAACAGTGAATGATAATAACATGCTTTTTGTGTAGCTACCTAAAAGACTATTCTCTGGGTTATGGTAATTGTTTCATTGGAGTCCACAAAGGGTATAACTGGAAGTAAATGGAATAATTAGAAAATGGCTCCTGCAAATACCTAGGGTCTAAACGCACTTGAGTTTATATGCTGCACACCAAGGTAAATGAAACCTTTTAGCAAACTGGTGTCTTGCTCTGGCTGTTTAATTATTCTTTCAATGATACTTTTACATATGCTGGAATACACACTGGAATATTGAGAGAGACACAAAGAATTCCACATGTTCTGCCAAGTTCTTCCTTGTCTACGGCTCCAGTGACAATGACGGGCAAGGAAAATGGGAGAATGCAGTAAGGAAAAATATGATGTCTGTTAGATATTCTCTAAAAGACTTCGCAGGGCTTTTGATTCTGTAAACAATATAAATAATCCTCAAACCCTTTAAATCATTGCTGTCAATTTCATTTTCAATTTACACCTTCACTAGTAGAGTTTATATTAAGGTTTACTGGAGTGTTGACAGAGTTTCCAGTCTACAGGATATTTTTTAAGCTCTGATATTCTCACTCACTAAGCTCATATTCCTACTTCTTTCCCTGCTAAACTGCCTGTAGGCTGATTCAGTGCTGTAACTGCAATCTTTTATATCAGACTCTGCAAACCCAGTTTTCCAGCCCAAGAGAGAACACAAACTCTTCACTTCTAAAAGTTCCCTTTGTCAGGGGCCATCTCAGCTTTTTTAGCAAGGCTCACTTTGCAAATTTCAAGTAGAAGATAAGATTGATAAAGTTAAGCCATTTATTCTCTTGCATTTGCTTTAAAAAAAAAAAAAACATTTAAAACTAATACAATTAGGAAAATAAGAGTTTTGCTCCAGCTTTAAATGTGCACACAATTCATGTCATACTTACTCATCTTCTGTTAAGTTACATTTGGCAGGGAGATGATTAAGGTTAGATTGTCACTGTCCTATCTTGGATGAACAGGAGACCAAAGGAAAAATGAGAATCACTTAGGAAAGCAAAGAACACAATTTATTTTCCTCTCCATTCTGCGAAGCAAAGAGAACTGGTGAATGGAGAAAAGATTCTGTGTGCTGGTTACAGTAGCTGGCTTGCAGAGGCAGCAATAAGCTGCTCCCTACAACAGAGTGAGATCATTTTCCTCAGCCCAAAAGAAGAGGTAAGAAGGGCAGGATTATGTCCAGAACTTAGGCATCCATGTGTTCATGGGACACAGCCACAATGATGTAGTGTTTATTCTGGAAGTTTATGAACCAACATAAAGTGGATTAGCAGAGACAGTACTACTCTAATTTTCTTGTGTTCCTTTTCTTTTTCTTCTGTGTTCTTGTACATCTTGATGCTGAATTTCTTTACGCTACTAAAGTGTTCTTCACTGCAATTTTGATTCAGTTGGCAGCAGGCTGCATTACCATGTAACATCAGTCCCCAGGACAAGTTATCTCTTCTACAGCTTCAGCAGGACATTTTCATTAGACTTGGCTTGTATTTTTTGAATCATATAAGCTTCATATAACAAAAGAGTGTCTTCTCAGGGCAAGCATTATGGACATCGTTGCCAGCCCTTCCTTTTTTTGAAAGGAATATGCTTGAATTCTTTCAGAGAACTAAAAATCTTAAGAACAAGGTCAACTATTGATGATTTGTGTTTACAAAATGCCAAGAGTATAATATGCAAAATCTTATCCACAGAACATTATTTTGGTAAAGGTTAAAAAAAAGGGGGGATCAAAGAATTTTTAAGTCTTATAATTCATCCTTAGGATTATCTGAAGTTAAAAGAGCAGAAGGTTAAAAGCAGAGTTGAGAAATACTCTCCATTTTGGGTAATAGGGTAGAAAAGACTCTTCTTGATCATTTTTGTTTTACCTTTGGGGAATGAAGGTTGAGAATGGCTTAAGTGGTGTTCAAATCATTCAAGTCAGGGTTTAAATGCCTTCAGCATGTTTTCTTGTGGTAGTTCTCACAAAAGCAGTATTATTCACTATGATCCAAGCTAAACCAGAATTCCCTATGTTGCAATCCCATATCAAATATTAGCTTCCTCTGCTGCTAGAGATCATCCCTTCAGTTCAATTCTGAAAAGTTCCTCAGGGACATTGATTAGGAGAACCATGTATTCAGCAGCTGAAATTCTTCTAAGACATTCCATTATATCTGTCCCTGTCTTGCTGAGTTGAATGAAAATATAAGGCTATATATTTTAATGTTTGGGTGCAAGTCAGACTCCTCCAAAAATACCAGACTCAGTTCAGTGCTTTGATTGCCCTGCCACTAAAACAGGCAGCATGAGAATAGCACCAAGCCAGTTCTATTCACTAATGGGCTTTTGATCATGTAATAATCCCTCTTGCAGAATATCCCTTGATGGCATGTTTTCTCACTTATTACCTTCCCCAGACAACACTTAAAAAGAATTGAGCTAACAAAATGAAGACAAAGACAGATTATTAAACACTGATTCTTCTTCTCACTGTTATTTTCTAACTCTCTCCCTGCACAGCAGCTATGGAAACCTCTTCTCACATTACCAAATAAATATTCCATGAATGTAATGTTCTTCACAGTAGAGGAAGCACAAGCATCCCGGGCTAAAGAGGAAAAGCTGCAAATGCAAACAGATACCAATACAGACAGAACTGTACACCATGCAGAGTTATAGTGGGCTCATTGATTCTCCTGTGTTTAAAGAAAAAGAATAGCAGAAAGTGAGAGGGGTGGAAGAAAAAAAAAATGACAAAAACAAAGAAGTGGGGAGGCACTCATTCTGCATATTTCTGCATATTATTTCTATAGGTCACATGTATTATCTCATTTACCTCTGCCTTCCCCTTTGTGCCATTCTAGGGCAAAGCTCCTCTGTGTTTCCTAACTAGAGAAGTAATAAGAAACATCATGGAATTCCAAATGCACCTTCAGATCCTTCCCTTACAAGCTCACTATTGGGCAGAGGCTCTGGCTGTTTCTGTAGCAGAGCTGTCCCATGCCCTGGCAGCCACAACAGATGCCTTTCACTTATTTCCCAAATACAAAGGTCATGCAGAAATCAATCTGCAGACTGTCTCTAGGCTGTGGTCTCTCTAGACCTCTGTGAAAAAGGGCCAATAGGCCTCTCTTTTTCCACTCCAGAACACTTACAGCAGGGCTAAAAAAGAAATAACATCATTTTTGGAGATGGGGGTGCTTGGTAACCATTTGAATAAAACAGGATCATGTTCTTGAATCTTGATTACAGATAAACTATGCTTAGTACAAAGCTTGATTTATGAATCAGAAGCCTCAAGACCATAAGGGATTATATCAGACATTGATGTAAGCTGAATCAACATTAGGATTCCTGTAATGGAAAACTACATGGTTGATCATAATGTCAAGCAGATTTGGGTGAACACAACTTTGGTCAGAGTCTGACACATCTACAGTGCAAGCAGAATTGGTTTGACTGATTATGTGTTTCATGGAGATTTCTCTGTGTCCCTGAACAGAGCCACTTATTACTTGAATTTAAATCTGATTATTATTGATTTCATTTTTTTCTCTGCACAGAAACTGGACTACAGAGTAACACTTGCACTGTCTCATAAGGACAACTGCAAAATGATTTTCACTTCATGTTGCCGTTGCAGAAGGTGTCACTATTTTGTCCTTTTTATACAGCAATGACACAGATTTTGTTTTCCATTCTGAAAATGTAGTATTTCTATGCATTAACTGAGAGTTAGGAGAATAATAGTAGACAAAACAGCATAAACTTGAAAGAGGCACTTGGTCTGTATTGAATAAAAAAAGTATTGCTAGATTTCTGTCCAAGAGAGAGTCTGGACAGCAGATTCTGAAAATACCAGGGAAGAACAAATATGGAATAAAAGTGAGCTTTTCACAATTCATAGTTATTGCTTATAGTAATAAAGGAAGAATAATAAATATCAGGCAAAAGGAGAGATAAAATGACAATAAAAATAAAACATGATCTGTAAAACTGTGCTTCCAAGCAATTTAACACCACGCTTTTTGGGGCACCGTAGAGACTTTTCCTCAAGAATATTTATTAGTTTTTACTTACATATGTCTATGCTCCACTACACAAAACAGAAGTTAAATTACTAATAGCTGATAATTGCTTTGGAAAATAATATTCTGTTTAAATGGTCAAGAGAAAGAAAATTGTGATTCAACACAATTCCAAAATGGTGATGCTTTCTGTCTTCTGTCTCAAGACTGAATATATGGCAGTCTTCTCACACTCTTTGCAGTGCTCCAGCTGCAAACAAGTCAGAGGGAGAATGAAGTCCTCACACTGAATGGAGCTGAGAACAAGGACTTGGTTGGCTAGAGAAGGTGCTACCCATCCAAGCAGGGAAAGAAAAGCATGCAGAGCAGTTCTGGATGATCACCTGCTGCAGGATCAGCCAGGCCTCTTGCTACTGAAGTTATACTGGAACTGACACAACCCAGCACATTTTGCAGTTCCTTTCCAGTACAGAAATGTGCTCTTGTAGTAATTCTGTCTTAGCTTCAGTGGGGAGAGAGGGGAGGATTTTTATATAAGGGGAGGCCAGGTTGCTGTCGTTGTCTACAGCAGTTGGGTGAGATAATACATAGCTTATTAACACTTCTCATGAGGTGGAAATTCATGTTCCCTCATCATATGGCCACACACACACAAGCCCAGAGGAGAGAATATAGTTAAAAGACTAGAAAGTGGAGAAAGAAGAGAATCTGTCCTTTTTGTCAATAACCTGGATTCAGGGTACATTCTAATGGTCATGTAACCACAATCTAGCCACATTAAGGAAGAATTTAGGAGACTGTGGATACAAACCTTCTAAGTTTAGGCAAAGTTTAGGCAACAGAGTTTTCATCGTGTCACATATCCCATTCTATAAATTGGAAAGCTATATTCTTTGAGGTCATTATGAGGATGCAAATATTAATGTCTTTTAGGAAATCAAATACTGTGATGAAGACCCTCACTGGAAAAGCATACTAAGTAAAGTTATTACAAGAAAAGTTGAACTAAAATTTTGTTTACAGGCATTGAGGAATACGATAAAAATATCTGCATCTCCAAGAGACTGAGATATAAATACATGACCAAATTCAATCCACAAGATGTTTTAATAGTCTCCAGTATGAAAAAAAGGACATTGGTTACATCTTTGAAAACTTGAAAAAAACAAATCACTTTGGAGCAATTATTTCAGAATTGTAATAATTATCCATAATTTAGATATCTGAAAATTTTTAAAGAAACTGACACAGTGTAAGGAATTTGTAATTAAGCTAGCAGACAAAAGTGGAATTAAATGTAATTACAAATCATCTAGGTTATTGAAAAGAAAACCTAAGAGACTTATATGATGAAATCTCTTATCAGGCACTTGCTGGTTATCTGACAGGTTTAAAGTGACAGTGATACAAGTCTAGAATTATGAGTAAAGATTACTAATGAGCATTTAAGAAAAGTTTCATGCAAGAACAGGAAATCTTATCTGCTATTATATACACTGAATTTTAATGAATGCCTAAACACTGACTCCTCAATGGATTAGTCAATATTTACATTTTCATGCCATATTTATAATTTTTAGATCCATCTCCTAACATGTTTCAAAATAAATAACTTATGCTACATTTGCTTATCCTGTTTACCTTCAAAAATCCATTTGTCATTTTCAAAAGAGACAGCAAAATTGTAAGATAGATCTGCCTAGGAGGCCAAGAAATTGGGTTTCATGTAGCAATCAGTGCATTATATAGTTCATTAAAAAATTCCACTACATCATATATGAGTAAGCCTTGAGAAACACAAGCAAGTGTGGACTAATAAGTAATCAATTTCTGTAACTTACCAGTCCAAGTATTCTGTAAAAATTCCCATTAATTTCATTTATACTGGGCAAGGTGTTAGGTAAGTGGCATGATTATAGCACACTCACTCATATTCATAATGAGTTGCTACAAAGAAAGGCTGACTGCAGCCAGTATCCCTCCTAAAAATTAATCTGTGCCACCAATGGGATGCTGAACTCACTGGGCTCAGGATCAGTTATCTAGTTCTCTTAACCTGTTCCTAATAAGTGAGATACATATACCTAGTTAAAATCAAAGTCTGTAGAATTCAGGACATTGAAGGAAAGCTCACACTGTTCGATTTTTAGTGTCATATATGTCAATATTAATTACAATGTGTTAAGAGCCTAACATCATAATCAACAGATGGAAAATAGGGTCATTCAATTTTATCCTAGAACCAGACTCCCTGTAGTTCATCTAGCATGTATTCATCCATGGAGAGCTTGTTACAAAAAACATACATCTCCAAACATTTACCAATCTTCAGTGTTTTCATATCATTTTTCAGGTAAGTTTATTGTAGGACTAAATAACTTATTTCCTCCAAGAGAAACTCCTACAGCCACGACAAAGAAGGAACTCTAAGATTTTTCAATTTTTTCAGCTCGTATTAGCTTTCCTAAATAGCTGGAATATAAATATGCATATACTGTATGGCAAGGAAAGAAAGGAATTCTTAAGGCTCTGAGAATTCCTGAAAGATATATTCATGTTAAATTTCCAGTGTCCACTTCAACTTTCAGAAAAATAATGTTTATCACTGTAGAGTGGCATTCCTTGAAGAAGAAAAAGGTAAAAGAGAGAGCTGATATGTTTGTCCTCAAGATCAAATGCATCAATTGTTTCTTTTTATTTACCTGCAGTTCTTTCAAATCCCCACAATTCTGTTATTCCACTGGTCATAGAAAGCTAGTGTTGTTGGATAGGAACAAAAGGAAATATTACTTTAGTTTTAATTAGCAGTATCTTCCATAGAAAATTTCTCATGATGTCCATAAAATAAGAGGATTAGCATAGATTTTGTCAGTGAGAGGCTTGTTGATAGAAGTGGGCAGATACAACGAAGGGAGGAGTGGTGACTTGTGTTCAACTTAACAAATTCCTTTAATCATAGCTTTTCCAAGCTGAAATCAATTAAAGTTCTCTTTTTCAATGCTTACCCTACATAATATCCTTCTTTTTATGTGTTAACCTACTTTTTGCATTCTTAATGGAGCTGATTTCATCTTAAAACCTATACAGAAGCTACGTGATCATGATGTTCTATGTGTTATACCCCAACCATGTAGGGCAATTTCCAGTAAGATGAGTCAGTGTGATAGCTCTTTGGGATTGGTTTTATGCTTTTGATTTTTATTTGATTATTCTTCTTCTATTGCTGCAGTGATAAGGATTTCAGGCAATGAGCTAAAACAATATATATCTAAACTAGCAGTCAATCAGATCACTATCACTTCAAACATCATTTAAGAAGATCTACTTTTTTATTATTTATATAGCTCCATACTTCATGGTGCTACATAGAACAAATCAAAGACAGCTTCCCTGCCCCCTAAGAGCTTACAGTCTAGGCAAGAACAAGAACAACAGGAGAAGATAACACAGGCAGGGGACAGAGGGGGCTAGTAAATGAAAAAAAGGACAATTAGATTACAGTCACATGGAAAGCTAGTGAATTTATCTTGATGGATACACAGTGGGGAGATAAGGTTCTTGGGTAATTTAGAACTACATTTTATAGGAAACCCAGAAGAAAAGGGTTTTGAAAATACATTTGGAAGTGTCAAAGTTGCTTGTAGGAAGGCAGAGAGGCAAGACTGGAAGGAAACAGGACACTTGACATGTTTGAGGTTGGAAAGCAATGATCTTGGATGTCAGAGTCAAGCTCAGTGACCCTTTCTTTTCCTACACGTCTTTGAAAATAAGACAAAGCATAATTGCTCCTGTACCCCTAAAAGCAGGCTGGTATGCCTTTAATACTGTATCAGTACACCTTTGGGGATGTATTGGACAAAAAATTGGGTTTTGACACTGCTATCAAAGTAGTCAGAATTTGTGACTGATGATGTATTTGGAGATTAAGTGAAGATGTAGCTAAAGCATTTCAAATATTTTTCTAATATCCTTAATATAATAATACAAAAAATAATTTATAACTTTATCTTTTACCTCTCTGGATGCTGTTATCTCTGCTTATTACACCTTTACTGTGAAAACATTTCAATTCTGTAAAATATCAGGGCATTTCTCCTACTTCTCTTTGAGGCTTTGGATTTGGGTGTGGTTTTTTTTCTTTCATAGATTATGTCTTTTCTATTCTGCAATACTAACTAGCTGGTGTAGGAAGGCAAAGACTGTTTTTGTTTTTTTGGAAGACTCTCTGGATGAAACTGGGAAGGATTAATGCACAGAGCCTCAAGTAAAATAAATATGGAAGAGAAGGTTCTTTCCATCCTATACTGAATTCTCAAACTGAAAATTGACACAGAAATTTCAGAAGGTAATAACTCATACAAATCTTGTCAGATACTCCCTGGATATGTTTGTATTTGTGTTTATGCAATAGAAGAAAACTATGAAATGGTCTGCTGATGTCTATTTACTATGAAGTACCACATATCTCTTGATGTCATCCCACTACTCAGAATTTTCACTGCCAGTCCTTCACAAATGACACTTATGATTAAGATAAAGAGGTTTTGTCATTTATTCTGTAATACCAACATAGTCATCTATGGCTACAAAACCATGCTGAGGCAACCTGAAGACCTAAATTGTGTGTCATGAGAATCTTACAAGATTGTAGATATTTATCTTCCTTGAATCAGATACAAGTAAAAACAACAGCATCATATAACTGAGTTATAACTGCTTTAAAAGTCTTCTCTAGAGTGATATTCAAGGTCAGTCAGAGAAGTGTCCATTATCCTGTCCTGAGAAATCATCAGGCTAATTGATCTATTCTATGAAACCACATAAACCAATTCTAAACAGATTCTGAATTTTTGTGGGCCAGATAATGACTTGATCTTAGCTGGTGTAGTTCTGTCAATTGTAATGGCACTACAGAAATTTGTACTACATGAGAATTTGGTAATTTGGGACTAGCCACTCAGTGACCTTGCAAAATGAGGAAGTTTTCTTCAGAATTGAGGACTTCCTTCACAACAATAAAGGGAAAATGAACCATTGAGCTTTTTTGGACTACAAAACACCAGTGGTATTTTCTACTAATTTGAAGGTCAGTTCTTTGTTAGTAATTTTTCCTTAAATGTCTTAATTTTCTGTTGAAAATACAGAAATAATTACTAATGCACAACAAAGACACAGTATGAATTAGTGTATGTTTTGTATAAAAAACCCCAACATTTTCCTACTATGAATGTGTGGAGCCATGTATTTCTGGGTCTTGATCTTCAATAACCAGTTGCTTTGCATATTTTTCTTAATAATGTAAGGCTGAAGTTCACACTGAAACCTTGATTAAGCCATGCTACTTCTCTGCTAGAATTTTTATTCCTTGAGGAATTTTGACCCAGTAAAACATTTGGAACATATTCTCCATTCACACTTACTTTGGCTCGTATACGTCTTAATGAGAATTTGTCATGTGCATCAAGGTGAGAATGAAATCCTGCTTATTTCAACACCCTTAATGGAGAAAGGAAAGGTTTGTTTGAATATAATACAGCATTTTATTACATGATTTTACAAATTTTATTTTAAATCATCAATCAAATGCAATAGCCAATTTTTTTTCCATTCCAAAACATCATAATTAGTTTTCATTGCCTTGTGTGACAGTTACTACCTTCTCCTTTGTACTTTAAAGAATTAACTTAAATATGTATTATGTAAGTATACTCATGTTCAGAATCTTTGCTGAAGGTTTTTTGTCTTGTTTGTACTTCAGACAAAGATAATCTGTACTTTGTTATCACATTAATGGGGATGAAACTCTCACAAATAGAAGAGAATTTGCTTTCTCAGTCCCTGTTTACAATGGAAATGGCCAGCTCAGTCTTGATGAAGATTTATGAGTACTGGGTAGTAGACACAAACCTCCCTCTTCCCCCCAGGTTTCACGATATAATTTCTGCAATTTGAATGATATACTCCTCTGCTAGAATGATGATAAGACTAAATTAAGCCCCAAAAACAAATGATCTCATTACTCACCAATGACAGATTATCTATGATAATTTTAAAGGTTTCTTTTTCAATCAGTCAAATGAATTATTTCCTCTGTAATTACCATCTTCATCATCATTTTTGGTTGACATAACATTCCTAGATAGCCCATCCTATACATTTTTTGTTGAGATACAAATAAATTTACAGTAGACAGAGGTGCAAAATTCAGCATCTGTAGGGCAGTATTTCAAAATATTATGTCCAGGAACTCAACATAGGCAGGACATAAAAATTAGCTTTGAAGCAGCTAAGAGTGAGATCCTGCCAAAAGTTCTCACAATGTGCTGTACTTGCTTCTCTCAGAAATCCCAGTAAACTCTGGCCACACGTTTAGTGGCAGGAATCTGCTGGATAGGACAATAAGCTGAGGTTAAGTACAAGTACTGACAGAAAGTACTGTACATATGTTGCTCAAATCACACAGCAAAAACAAAACAACTAAAACTGACGTAATTTTAATGCTTTTTTTTTCTTTTAATTTTGTGCATTGGATTCAAACAGCAAACTGAGTGCACTTTAACTGTTATCACAATGTGGTCAAGAGGTCTGTGTCTTTTACCATTTACACACAATTGTTCATGACAGCATGTTATCAGTCTAGTGGAAACCAGGGGTGTAGCATGGTAAGCAGTGGTGGTAGTGCACCTATTTTTTTATATTATCTAACTTGAAAATATGTCTTTTCTAAGATTCCTTTTTCTTGATAAAAATAGTTTTCACCAAACGTTGGTGGTGCACACGCACTACCATTCATGCTTGGCATCACACCCCGGACAGAAACACATGTTCTTATTTTGTTGATAAAAAGTATTACAAAAATTTCCATACAAAAACTATTTTCATAGAAATCTTGCATTTCCACAAATAAACCTGAACATTTTTTTTTTTCTGGAAAAAAAAAACCAAACAAAACAAACCAAAACTGCTCAAGAATTTTGTTCATTTAGTACTGTGACTGTGTTGAAAAATGCAGTCCTCCTTATAGTTGTCCACATTCACTTCTTTTAGGTGACCCATCCCACTTCCAATATCAGCGAGAATTGCACAGGCTCCATTGAGTTCAATTAGTAGCAGGAACAAGGGTTTCAAAACCCATTCAGGCTAAAATGCAAGCTCCCTGTGTGAAATACTCTGCTTCCCACCCCCCTCCCTCTTTTCACAATAAAAGAAAAAAAAAAGTAATTGCTTATATCTAAAGGCTGTAAGATACATTCCTTTGTACCAAGGAAACTTTAATTCATCTAAAAGTTGGGTCAAATTTATAAATATTTTGTTGGGTTTTTTTTAGATCAAAGTTCCAGCCCAGGTGAATTTAAGTTGCTGCTTTCTTTTTTTTTTTTTATTTTCAAAATTATTATTTATTTACTTAGTTCAGTGACACAGACAGTCCAAAAAGCAGGTGAGCATCCCCGTATTTATCCTTTTATTCACGGGATTCATGTTTCTTCACTTGAACATATCTCCCATCCAGGAAGCTCCTATCGCCTGTCCAGATGGTAGTTTCAGTCTAACAGCAGTTACCAACTATTCTATGCTTGGAAGTTCAGAAGAACATATGGTTTCTTGTTCCACTACAGTTCTGAGATATTACTTTTATAAGACTCCTTCTGTGGTTAGTATCATCTTGGGCATTTCTTCTCCATCTCCTGGCAACCGTTGAACTTCAAAAGGAACCTGTAATTTCTCACTAAGACTGCATTTGAAACCAGCCACAAAATTCACATGGAACATTCATTCTTTCGGAATGGTGGAAACCCATGAGGAACAGTGTAACCCTGCATAACTTGGTTGATCCATGATGCTTGTGATTCGAGTCTGGCCATTGCAACTGCTGAGATCACAGAGTCTCTAGTTCATAGACACAGCGGCATGAGGTAACTCATTTTATTTTGCACAGGTTGCATATTTCCACAGGAAACATTCTCGCAAGGTTGTTTGGAAAAAAGATGACAGTTTGTGCTTGGGGAATTTGGCATCCCAGCTCTATGCCATGGTTTCTTTACCTGGCAATCTTCTGTCGTTAAATGTGTGCATGTTGATAACTTCTTCTGTTTTCACAATAACAGGGGCCTGTGGCTTGTGTTTTAATCGGCGCTGACACTTCAGAGACATCCTCAGCTCCTCTACCATGGCACTACAGAAGGACCTCTACAGAGGGAAATAAAGAAGAAAAAGAAATAATCTGTAAGAAATGTCTAGCTGTGATATCTTGAAGCAGATTCACTCTATTGGCACAGCCTTGTCAGTTCTGTAATTTTTGCTTTGTCTCAGCCTAGAGCTCGTAACAAATTGCTGTCTTGTACATATGCATCGCATCATAATTAAAGTGACTTAGCAAGCTGTGATGACTCAGGGAAAAAATCACCTTGTCTCTACAATTGTTCACCTGACAGCTACTGACTATGGATGTATATGATACATACAAGTATTTCAAACAGATGTTCTGTTTAAATTTGGTAGCCGTACAAGATAGCATCTGAATGAAACATGTATATTAGGTATTTAGTAAAATATTTTCACCAATATTGTCAAATAACAATTTCATTTCTATATGCTTTAAATTGCTATTCCATAACAAATCAACAGATTTTAGTATAGGAAGTTTACCTAAATTAATATTTAGATACTACTGAAATGCAGATTCATTACTGAAAATCAATATCTACTATAATACCTTCTGTATCTAAACACTTCCGCTACTGGCTGTTATTTGTGGATTGCATAGTTGCAGAAAACATCCAGTTTTACTGATATTTATTAAGAGCATATTCTCAGAAAACAAACAAACAAACAAACAAACCCAGTTTATTAACATGTTTTCATCAAAACCTGGATCCTCAAAGCCCTTTTTCCCTTTCACAGTGTAAGAGATTTGGAAAGTAAAATCTTCCTTCCTTCTTCAGTCTTACTGAATTCTCAACTGCTAATAATGTGCTGAGCAATTACCTCTCCTCACTGTGACAGTTGGAATATGAATGAAATCTGGAACATGGAAAAGAAGTCTCAGTTTGGGGATCTGTGAATTAAGCACTATTTTAATATACTTCAACTTAAATGTTTTCTAGGTAATGGAGAAATATATTAACAATATATTAACTCAATAACACATCCCAGAGCCTTATGACAAGCCTCTGATAATTGTTTGATTATTGTTTGATTTTATGTGATAAGTGATAGATCATCAGTAAGTACATAATTGACTAATTTGTCTTCCAAACCAAGAACTCTTCTGTTTTTGTAAATTATTACAACTCCATTATTCATACAAACCTGGAGTTTGGAGATCAGATCCAAAAAATATTTTAGCACCTAAGCAAACCAAGTTCCTCAAAAAAAAGTGGCAACTGCTAAGGGAGAACACATAGCAGACATTGCAACCTTCTTGTGTGCAGCCATTCATCAGCTGGAGCACTGGAGCTCAATATGAGACACACTGGAGAGTGTCAGTTCAACAGTGTCTTTTGCTGGAGGTGATTTAAGCTTCCCTGTTTNTGAGGCTTGCCAGGGCTCTGGGCAAGCTGATCTAGTTGGAGATGTCCCTGCCCAGTGCAGGGGGGTTGGACTAGATGAGCTCCAGAGGTCCCTTCCAACCCAAACCATTCTATGATTCTATGATTTTAAGGTAAAAATAATTGCAGTTTCTACCTCCTGATCCTGTTCTGCTTTGCATGGAAGGAATTGACAGAATCAGAGTGGGAGAAAAGGAGAGGGGGGAAAGTTCTCCAGATGAGGGATTAGAGCACACAGTAGCAGAGCAAAGGCTTTGGTGGCAGTTCCTCTTTCAGTGATGACTTCAATATAAAAATTTTAATATAAATTCAATATAAAATGTTGTTGAGTGCAAACATGAGTTGGCTCAGTCATGGGTTAGACCTGGACTTGAATCCCCCTAATCCTGAACAAACACCTTCTTTCCTAATCCTTTGCATGAATAAGGGAATAGGCGGGTGGGAAGGAAAGGATAATCTTAGTCTGCCTGTGATACAAATATTCCTTTCTCCTGCTGAGAAATTGAGTAGAAACAACATCTACTCAACTTATGACAGAAAAGATTTAGCCATTTACAACCAAGAAAAGTTTAGGTTGTGAAGACAAAGGAGAGGAGAACATATTTCTCTGATGCACGGTCAAGCATGAGTCTTCCAGAGGCCAAAATTCATCACTTGTGGCTGGTGTGATTTCTGCAATGGATAGTCATTAGCAAAACCTTTCAAAAAACGTTCCAGTGCACTGGTTTGACATCCAAGACAGAACTTATGGGTTTTATTGTAAGAATGAAGAGTCTAAAAGTTCTAGTTGAATAGTCTGAACTGTAATATGTCAGATCACTCATGGATATGGTAAATTTGCTTAGCACTGAGTAGAAAGCAAGAAACAGGTCCTCCTTCTTACCTAGCTACACTTTGAAAGAAAACATTAAGTTCTGTTAGACTTCCTCTTCTTTTTTAGGAAAGTGCTGTTCCTTAACATCAGAACTACAGTTATGATTATGAATCTGAAATTAACCCTGAAATCTTTCACAAGGGCAAGATTTAATTTAGTATTCCCTGATGCCTTACGTACAGTCTAAATTGCTAAGGCTTGCAGATCTTTGCATTTTCACTATGTGGGGAACATAGCACATAACTCAGGAATTTCTTTGGGAATCTATTAACAAGGAAATGTGGCAACTCTCAGCATTACACCACCTCCAGCCATTAGGAGAGTCTCACTTCTGGAATCAAAGACCTACCTGAAGCGTTCTGAGGAATAAAGTCCTTCCAAACATAAAAATGGTGCATTTGCACTTAATACTTTCAAGACTGTGTCCCTTTTTTCTCTCTTTTTTTTTTTTTTCAAATTATCTACCAAGAGTGCCAAACCAGAGTGAATCCTTTTCAAGATGCATCAATCCATCAAAACCTTTTGCAGATCTCTGCAGATACTTACTGAAGGGTATCATTTTTTAGGTAGCATCAGTAGGAACAGAATTACAATCAATAGCCAAGAGGTAAGAAGATATATGCACTTGATGCCAACATTATGAAATATCTTGAAAATGAGATCTTAAGAAACTTGCCAACACATTTTATCTGAGAATTTTACCTGGATCTCAAAATGCATTAAATAAGAAAATTTGGCAGACTGTCAGTCTGAAAAAGGCAGTTAACACAATTTTGAGATAGTTATTTTATCTAGAAAATTCTTACATTCCCTTTTCATATTATTTTGTATATATTAGGTTCAGTGGAAATGTTCTGTATATATTGTGCTAACAATATTATTTAATTACTTCATTTATTAAAGCTTTCATGTATGCTACGTATTTTAAAATATCAAATGTCTGAACATAGTAAACAGTACTAGCTCCCAGACAGTAACATTGTTTCAGTAATTAAGCACTGAAACAGAAAAGTTACATTTCTTTTTAAAATTTCACTCACTGCAATAGTAATGTATTTTTAAAAAGATTAATTTAAAGCGATGTAAAAAAATGGAGTCTATTTGAGAAAAACAAGGAAAAGTTTTCCATCATATTGTAAAATCATGTTCAAAAAATATTTGCAAGGGATTTCTTTATATTTGAACTTTTTTTAAATAGAAATTCTTTTCTTGTCTAATTTCAATTCCAATCCTTGTACAGTCTCCATTGTCTGTAGAGTTAAACTTTTTGCTCTAGCATTGTTAGGACACAACTTTTGGAATAATAAGACACGAAAACAATCATCAGCTCTAGAACACTCCCTTTGTGCAAGACAAATGACATTTACAGATACAAGTTTAGAGAAAACAATTCAGTATCTCAATCCTAAATTCAATTGACTATTCAGATTGTTAGGGAAAGACAATGAAATATTTGCAGAGCTTAAAGGCTCTATTTTGAAACTGCTGTCCAGCATGAACTTGAGCACTTTCAGTGTATATTACAAGACTCCCCATTTAATTCAAAGAAAATAACCTTTTGCCCCGACTTACCTTCCACACTGCAGGAATTTTACAAGAACATCTGTTATTATTGATTTTTCATCAACCCTTACAAAACCATAAGTTGTCTTCCTGAATGTTACCAGAAAGTAAATGCTGCCTCCAAGTAATCTCAGATATAATCAAATAGTAGAAGAGCTGAAGGAAGGCACACAGTTCTCTAAACAACAGTGCAGCTCCTATTTTGTTGCAGCAAACCACCACAAAACATTAGACAGACCTGTAGTTCTTAGCCTTTTAACACAGAGCAATTTTGAAAGGGCTCATGTCCTTAAGAGTAAAGAAGTACCTGGCATCTCTTTCACTCTTTGCCACAGCTGACAGCTCACTAGTCATGTAGAATCAACAAGATAATTTTGTGAAATGTTACCACTGTTTACAATGTATTTAGACACCTTGCGACTGGCTTCACTGCCTGAGAAAAAAGACATCTTTGCATTTATGTATTAATATGAAACTCATTTTGATTATATTGCTTTACAGGAATTTAGAAATGTAATAAGAAGTCATATTAGCATTTGTTAGACACAAAATTATGAGACTATCAGTTGCCACAGAGTTTGCTTTAAGTAGACTCAAAAGAAAAGAGGACTAGCATGCCTGCACCACTCTCAATATCCTGATTTAAATGAATAATATTCAATGTGTTTTAAATATAAAAACCTCCAAACACAGCCTGTTTTATATTTTTCCCCTTTTTATGCAGTTAAAATAAAGTCAAGTATCAACTTTCAGTAGAAAATTATAAGATTTACTCAGAAGTTGATTACAGCCAATCTTGAGTGGCAGATTTTATTTGAATTCTTGTTTAATTTTCTCAAAGTAGTAACAGTGGTAACCCTGCATCATCTTGTTATGTTATGGGTCAGTGTTCTAGCATCTAGTTGGATACATCAATCAAACTGTTTTTTGATTTCTTGAAGTTAGCTGAGAATGAATGCACAGCCCTATCCTGACCCTCCCTCCTAATCATTTTCTGCTTCCATATGCCACTCCTCCAGGGATTTTGAATGTCTATATGGAAAACCTGTCAATCTTAAATCCCCTAGACAGAAGCATGAATTCTAGCAAAATGTTGACTTTGGATCAGAGAGAGATGAACAATTGATGGAATGAAAATAACATCAGAAAAAAGAGAAAAAATATTTCGTTATAGTTGAAGCATTATCATTTCCAAAGAAGTTGAAGTGTACCTGTAAAGATCAGATTTTAGGTTGCTTAGTTATATACCTAGTCTTAGACATGATTGTTGATCAAAGGTTGGACACATATATATAAGTACATACATATATATCTATATATACATAATTTGGTTACATTAACTATATTTTGCCATTTGACTTTTCTAATTATGTACATTTTCAATCCATAGCAAGTATAATGCACGAGTACACTGCAGACTAAGGCCACATCAATTAGCTAAACATATCACCAATGTATTCTGAATTTCAGATTTAGCAGCAATTTCATTTTAAGCAGAAGTAGAATGAGAGCCATTTTGGGAAGTTACGTTCAGGACAAAATATATGAGAGATTTCATCACTTACCCACATAAAGACAATAATATCAAGTAAAATGAAAATTTGACTCCTCTGAATCAAGCTTTACTTCCACCACAGTATCTACAAAGTCAAGACAAGTAGAGTTGTTCCAGGCAGCTTGGCCTAGAACAACAGGATGAGGTGCTTCACCTTGTAACTGAATCGAACGCTGCTTCTTGCAAGGACTTTCCTAGCTATTTTGTGGAGAGGATTAGCAAGAATATGATGGGACTGACCCTTCCTGTAACAAAACAGCACTGAAGTAATCTTCCATGAGGTGAAGTGCTGATTGAGTTATAGAGTTAAAACTCTAAAGCTACCATGACCTTAGATGACATACAGGACCTCACTGATGGCCACTTCTAGCATATATTGGTAGTGTCTCCCAGGGGGACAGTCAGCTTCCAGCTTCTTTAAAATAATTTATCAATTAGTGTCCAAAAAAAAAAAACCCAATTCAGCCCCTTTCAAAATCTAAAATGTCTTTTCTGCCTGACAAAATGCACTCCAGTGGATGACAGAGACTTATGGTAATGTAACTCTGAGTCTATTTAAATTTGCTGAAACTACTTAACCTGGTTTCTAGTCTGAGTACATCCTGTCAGCTCTGCTGTTCCTGTGGCTGATGGGGAACTCCTATCAGTGCAGAAAGCTTTTGCAAAGGTGGCTTTGTTTAGCCCTGCCAGCAGCCTTTCTGGCTATTGCACTGTCCATGACATTTTTCTGACTCACCTGTGGACCTAGGCTGGGGCAGATGGGATTGCACTTGTATGGTTCCACTCTTTCCTCTCAGAGAAATCCCAGAGGATGGCATAGGGCAATTGCTCATCAGCCCCGAGGGCTCTCTTTCATGCAGGATTCCACAAGGTTTCATCCTGTCATCTCTCCTTTCAACATGTATATGAGGCCACTGAGGAGATAATGAAATTATTTGTGCTGTGGTATCATCAGCATGCAGATGATACACAGTCCTATTCTCTTATCAGACCAGGATGGTGCAGTCATTTTGTGCTTCCAGTACCTGGCTGAAATAGGGATATGATGACAGCTTAATCCCAAGGAGATAGGTGCTATGTTGAGTGAGTAAGTAAGTAAAGGGATGCATTCATAAGATATTACCTATACTTATTATTCAGTTCCACCTCTTGTGAAAGAGGCTTACAGCCTCCAATTTCTCCAGGTTTCTGAGTTCTGGGTTTTCAGACTGGATCAGTGGTGATATTTGTCACTTGGGTTTTCAGTCAATGGCAATAATTTCTACTGGTGTGAACACTGCCACACCACTCCAGCTCTTCTTCCAGAACATATTACTGCAGTCCAGCATCCTGGGACAAGGGTTACAAATGACTCCTGATAGCAATTCATAGTACTCCAGCCATGTAGCTACTGCTGAGAAAATGAATAGCAGGATATATGGACCTGTCAATCTCATTTAGAATTATATCCAGGGTAACATTTTAATGGTTCTGTAAGTGGTGATGACAGCTGTGCAGGTTATTGCTCTGCCTTTCACCAGATATGATGCTGATTGCACTGAAATCTTGCACTCTCAGCCACTGGAAGCAAAAGTTCACTCATCTGTTAAATCAGCTTTGATTCTAGATCTAAATTCATTTTCTGTCTATTCAAGGAAGGTCAGGTTTGTTGATCTTCAGGCATGGTGAAAGAAAGTGATGATGATATGTAATTAATCTTTTGGAGTATGAATCCATTTGGATTAAAATAGTGTGTATAACATCATAAAGTTTAGTTTAAAAATAAATATTCCATCTTGCAGAGACATGTTAGAAAACAAAACATAACCTTTCTTACCTCAGTTCAGTTGTTTGCTGAGCTAAAGTCCATTGTATATTACTCACTGCAGAAATGTGTACTAGTTTTAGTTTAGTGTGATAGTGTAAACTTAATATCAATTTTGGCATGGCCTCAAATCATATTGAACAGAGAGAGACTATTAGTATTAATTTAATGCCAACAGTTACTACTATTTTGGAAACACTGTCATATTCATATTACACTACAGAATATCAAAATGGTTAGCATTCTTTTCTTTTTAATGGTTAATGGTTTCTTTTGACAGTCCATGATATTTTCTCAATCTAAAAGGTAGCTGGAAGTCCTTGTTGTTAGTTTGTTGGCTTATACAAAGTCTAAGCAACCTAAATCAGATGAACTAAAATACATTTGCTACTACAGTCAGCTATAGTATATGTATTTATTTACATGACATGTTAAAGCAATATATAGGGGGGGACAATGAAAACTTAGTAAAGACATGAATGTTCTAGAAGCTGAAGTTTTGTCCCTTGAGAATGAATTTTTCTTTTTTAGAGGAGGAAGTAAATACAAAAAGAGAAGTTTCTTGTTTCTATTGATGAGTGAAAGTGAACTATACTTGCTCTGAAAAAATTTTATACAGCTTTAAATTCTTGTCAAACATAAAAAAATTCCATAACTCAGCCTTGTAATTTAAACCCTGATCTTTGCCTGAGTATCTATGAAGCAATAGTGAGCCTCCTGAAATCATATTCTTACATTTGTACTTCTGCAATGATCAGCTTTACATATATTTCTAATCTTTCTGTTCTTTTTGCTTGAATGAGACAATAAAGATAATAAAAACACCTCAGAAGCAAGATTCATCACCAACTAAATATTTGTTGAGTTGTAATCAAAAATCAAAATAGAGATCTTGAGTTTAATGTTTTATTGTTTGCAAATGTTTAAAATGCTACAGTCAAATTTCTTTCTTGCACTTTTTCCATTTTTTTTTTTTTTTTGCATTTTCATATCCATTTTTTTCTGGGAAAGGTGAAGGGTTTTGTGGGTTTGATTTTGCTTTGGGGGGCTTTTGTTTTGTTTTGTAGTGTTTTTGTAACAGTTCTTTCTATTACAAAATATCCTCTAGCATATACTTAGATGGTTTCCAAGAGAGCATTTAATTACAATTAATACCTCAGCTTCAAGTAATCTGTACACTTACACACACACAAATTAGCCATACAAGTCTGTAAATCCACATATAGTGCTCAAGGGAGTACAGGATGATAGAATTCCCAGCTCCAAAACTGCATATGTGCAGAATGCAATGTGCTAAAGTAGGAAAACCACTTCCTTTTCTGAGCTGTCAGAGCTGCTGCCTTTTCCCAGTCAACATTAAAAATTCTGAGGTTACTCCATTACAAAATGTGACATGAAAATACAGACTACATCAGTGACTCTATGCTGTGGAAAAGTTGAGATATAAATCCCAAAGCCTTTACTTTAAATTACCAAGAATGTCCACATTCTTTTGTTTATTGTAGCCTGAGGAACAGGCTTTTCAGCTTTAAAATGTTTGAACTCGTCTCCCCCAGAAAAGAAAATAAAATCACTAGACTGGGATTTACTTTGGGGTTGTTCCTAAGGTGTTTTAAATTATTGTCCCAAATATCAAAGGCTTTTGATATGAAACACTATTAGGAATATTCTCTGAACTCCAAGAACATTGATATAACTGCATTTTCTGAGAAAGTAATGAAAAAGATTTTAATGAAAACTAATTTCATAAGATTGGGGAAAAAAATCTCAGTCCATAGAATTTTCTGGTAAAGTAAGAAAGGATCCTAAAAATCTCCTCATTTTTCGTAGAAAATTATTGTAGGAATTGTATTTTGCACTGTTTTTAAGATAACAATTAAGACAAAGATGGAAACACTGACTTGCTACATATCCTGCTGATAAAGAAGCATCCACAATATTTCAGTACTGACAGACATCTTCCTGTAAGACCATTCCATATAGGAAAAATTACATGTATGCACTTTGCTCAGTTCTAAAAAGCAGCATTCTAAGACATAATGAATTCAAATTATCCTGGTGCAAACAGATTGTAGAACAACCATGGCAAATAAACTCATGTTAGCATTTACACTAACTTCACATAAACAAACCAAGAACAGTTAAACTGTGTTTGAGAGAAGCCCATTGATGTTGTAGTACCAACTGTACAGGGTTACAGCACAACAGCTTTTTCAGCCCATCAGCCCTTGGCCTCCTCCTTGCCTCTTGGGAATGGTGTGAGTCACTACACTAATAAAACCAGGTTTCAAGATAAGTTTTCAAGCCAATGCCACCTTCTCCAAAAGAATTGTGACCAGAGTGGGTACAAGGACAACCATTTGCAAGCAGCACAGTGTTCTAGATAATGTTAGTACTGCCTTTTGCAATATTGTGAATTCCATCCTGAAGCTCTTAGCAGTGCACGTGGAGTCTCTACTGCATAGCTGACACTTCATGGTCATATTTTAATCACTGTGTGAAGGTGCTATCAAAATGGAAACAATTCCAGACAAGATTTAAAAAACAACCCAAAACAAAATAAAAAACAACCAGAAAACCACAAACCAAAAATAACCCAGAAACAAAAGATGAAGGAGGGGTCAATAGATTCTCAAACTGAGAATCATCAATATGTTATGCTAAATATTAATGGTCTTCAAGGTCAGTGTTTGCCCTGGCCTTTATGATAATAATGTGAGCTATACAACACTATATGTGGTAGTGCATGTAAAGCTATAACACATTGAAGAACATCAATAAAGAAAAGGACATAGTAATTGTTTTAAATGGTTCTGTTTCTAACAGTGCTTGTTCACTGTCCTCTGAGTGCCTTTTAAAATCAGGGATCAGGTCATTCAGCAGCAAAAGCAATTATAAAATGCAAATGTCTGGGCATTTATTGTCAAGATTGGCTAGATAAAAAAGGTCTGCTTGATAACATGTTTTCAAGCAGATGACATAATTAGATGTTTGTATTATAAACAATAGGAAAGAATACAAGCCTTTAGCATTCTTTAGAAAGGCTGTAATTAAAAAATAGGTGAGCATTGTGACACAAATTCTATTAAAAGCTAACAATATAAGTTTCCCTCTGAGAAATGTAAAGGCTTGGTCTTGCAATTACTCTCAGGAATGCAGTCAGGTCAGTCTCTTGTCTGCCATCTCCTCCTAGTGCTTCCCACTGCATCAACTGGCATGGCAAAACTCTGCCATAGACAAGGACAATGCTTCACATTCCCAATACTTCCTCTGAAACAAATCAGTGAGTTTATGTACTAGGTAGGACAAGAGGGGTTATTTAGCTCAAAATACACCCCAAGTTCTCACATTACTCACATGTGTTTGAGGTAGACAGCAAATTCAGAATTATTGACAATCACACCATTTCTATGCACTTTTTCCACAAATACTGCAACTCAGTCTCTGCAACTCAGTAAAGACACATGAACTTTTGAATTAGATGAGATCAAAAACTTCTATTCCTGTTATCCTTAAATTATCAAAACCAAAACATGGCTTCTGCATTTTGTAGAAGGTGTTTGAAATTTTGTACACAATTCGTTTTGGGCAAGAGACAACCAGTGAAGTTTGTGCCACCTTCAAAGACATAGTTAGGCTCATATACAGGTCACAGTTCAGCATTCAAATTTCTTATTCAATAGAATCTGCAGTTGTTAGTATAAAACTCTGGTTTGTATTTAACACATGTATATTCACAGCTACTGCTGTCTGCCTTGGATCCAGCCCTGCTAACTGCTCATTCATTGTACCTTGTGAGAGAAACTATCCAGGGTAATCTTTGTCAACTCATTTGTGCAGCTGAGAGGTGAATATTTTGCCATGGAAAGTTCAATTGTTTTTGTTTTCCTTAGGAGATTGAACCCAGATTCAATTTGGTTATTATTTTTATTGCTTTTATCATAAATTATTTTTTAAAAGCACCCTCTTTGAGAGAGGCCAGTTTAACTGATGCTTTTGTTATGATTTGATCATACAGCTCCAGAAATACTTTGTTGGTGTTATTGTTTTAGTAGGCTGTAAGATTTAATCTACTGTTTTACATTATAGGAAGTTTATGACCAGACCTCCCCTAGTCAAATAAAGAGGTAAGGTACACTGATATATGTCTCATTTCACATTATTTGAAGTATCTAACAAACACTTCAAAATCATTAGAATGTACATCTGCTGTTTTGTCACAAGAAGTCCTAGTTTTGACCTGCTGATGACTCAAAGAGTTTTGAATGGCTATTAATGATAGCAGAATTGAATAATTTCTTGTTCTTTTCACATCCCTCACATCTAGATCTAGAAAAACACTTAGTGAATTAGGACACTGATTTTCCAAACTAGCTATGGTAAGTGTCAGTGACTGACAGTTTAACTGATAACATGCAGGCTCATTTTGCTTCTGAAAGGTGTCAGTAAAAGAGGAATTTCTCTGTACTGGAAAGTTGTGCTAGCATGAATTTGTTTGTTTCCCAGAAAGACTGCAGGCAGTGTTACATGTTTCCTTTGGGGTTTTGAGCACATCAGGCACTTGGATGTTCTGAACCACTTTGGTTATAAGATTAACAGTTTTTTAGCAAAACAGAGTATTTCTGCTGCTTTTCTGACCTCAATTCCTTTCAAGATTTCTCTCCCCCAGTTAGGTTCACACCAACCAATGTCTCTGTTTATGTGCAAACTCAAGGAGCAGGGTGACATCAAAAATGCCCAAAAAACATATCTAGATTATACATTTTAAATCTGCATTGACTCTCCACTGGAAATGCAACTGGTTTGTATACATTAAAAAGCAGATACACTTGCTAATATGCCCATTTATATCCCAGGATATTCTATATATCCAGGGTTATTTTGTCTTCTTGTTCGTTAATATGACTTTTGATTTTCCCTGTTTCCAAATGTTGACAAGTATTATACAAATGCCAGAATGATACTCTGATTCTAAAGGGATGAAACTATAAATGTTACCAAAAATAGGTGCCTCCTGACTCCCCAAGGAGCTAATCTTTTGTTAAAAATCCAGACAAGCTAAACAAAATTCTACTGAAGTCCATATGAAATCCATATCCACCTTAGAAATGGATAAAAATTATTGAGAATTACATGAGTTACTTAAGAAACTGGTATCCTCAAAAAATCATTTCAGAAACAAAATTTCAATAGTATGTTAACAGAAAGGAATCAGCCTGTAATATCATAAGGAAGAGGAGCTAAATGGTCCATTAACAATTTAATAAAATATATCCATATTCAAACTGTGTTTAGGACCTTGTAACCTCACACTGCCTTTGTGTGTATTAGAGAAAAAAAGAACCTTTAACAGTGTATTTATAACAGGATACTTGCATACCAAAATGTTGCCTCAAAAGAAGTGAAAACAAATTTTAAGTTTTCTCAGCAATATTTCAAGTTACAAAAATTCACCAGTGGCATCTGGAAAAATACCAATATAAATATAGCTGTTGGATTTACTATTGAATTTATTGAATTAAATTTCTAAAAAGAATATAGAAATTACCATAGGTCCCAAGCTCTTAAAAAAGAGAAGAAAACAAACCAAAACAAAAGCACAAACCCCACCATAAAATCCAACAGTTTCTCTCAACTGTTAAAATCCAAATTTGCCATCACAATAAACCATACAGTTTGAGTTGAGGTTTAAATACAGGCATATATAGAGAGAAAGATTTATTTACTTATCATGCAAAAATGATACTTTGACAAGATTTTACTAGTGTTGGCACATCACACATCTATTATGGATGCAGGAATTGCAAGTACGGATCAAAATTAACACTCGAATTTTCAAAACTGAGGACATCATATCAGTAGTAAACCCACCAAAAAAAAGAAATCATGATGATGGAAGCTTTTCCAGATGCTACCAGGACAACTTTGCAAGTATAAATTTCTATAAAGAACATTTCTATAGAGACATTTTTAGATTTTTTGACTTTGAGCTACAGGCAGTTTGTCTTTTGAAAATCAGAATTATCTGTAGAAGATTAATTTGTTGACATTACAGTTTCGGATTTCTTCTTCATCCATAAAATTAACTGCAGTGAACTTCCAGGAGTAAAAAGCTGTCTTTTTTCAGGCTTGAATAAGAGGAGAAATAGTCACTTGTCCTGAAATCTGGCTACAATTAAACACATTAAAGACAAATTAAAAGTTGTAAATGTAAAGCTTTGGGTACTTTGCTGTGATCCTTTGTTACACAAGCACTGTATTACACAATAGACAATCAGTATGCATCACCTATATTTCACTACCAAATCTACAAAATTTATGATCTTAAATAGATCATAACTATAAAATAAAATAGGAAAAGACAATACTTACCTTTTCCAGCTGGGCATTTTTTTTTGATTTGTACAAAAACTCCCCCACTGCCACAAAGACAGAAAGCACCAATCCTGCTGCCAGCACGATGAAAATTCCACCAATATTTTGAACTCCCAAAGCACTGGCCTCTTTACTTTCCTCCTCTGGGCAGCCATTGCCTCTCCACCATTTCTCTTTCATCATGTGGAGCTTGCCTTCCTCTTGCAGCTGAAGAATTGCTATAGTGATCTTGTCTCTATATGGAGAACCTAAAGAGACCAGAGGGAACATACATTACATGGGGTATTCTTTAAGGAAAGTGATATGAATACACTTCTACAAAGACTCCCTGCTCTTTTTCTTTCTGTTATGATAATGTTCCTTGCTAGCTATAATTTTTACAGTCTTTTCTTCGGCTGAGTAATAAACACACATTTTATTTAATTTTATCATTTAAAAAAAAAAAGGCCTTAGCATCCTTTGGAGAGATTCTGCCCATTTGATTATTTCAGGTACTGTGATCAACTATGAAGGAGCTGAATGAACACATGATATTTCATACTCATTACACTCTTGGAAAACATGTCTATTCATTTGTAATTTCTTTCTTTCAGCTTATGCTTTATTTCTCCAATTTCCTCTTACATATCTAGAGCTTATGAGAATAATAGCAAAGAGATACTACACCAGCACTGAGGTAAAATGTAGAAAGGACCATTAAGGGCAAAACACTCTGCTCTTTTCCTCTATTCCACAATAACAGTTGGGAAAAGCTGGCCCCAAAGTACTGAAGTTTAGAAAAGAATGATGTTCTGTGTTAGAAGCTAAACTGTTCACACAGGACTATATAGGAAGCAGAAAGAAAGGAAAACAAATTGTTTTACAATGCAGAGACCCAAGTCACACTGTTTCAGACCATGGTGATTATGCTGAAATGCTGCAAAAGCCTATACTTGACACATTTCTTCAGTCAGATGGAAGAAGGGATTAGTCCACAAGAGCTTGGGCAAGTGTAAGTGCATCCTGGAATCTTTTGCAGATATTTTCAGTGTTACACTGCCTATAAATATTTAAAAACAGCAACTTAAATAACATCAGATTCTGAGAAATAATCTTGGACCCAGTTTAAGCCATCTTCTGATCTGACAGGCTGCTTTCTAATTAATCTGATTTACATTTTGTTTCCATACCTTCTGCTAGTCTAAATATAAGCAGTACCAGCTATTCTTCATGTATTTTTAATATATTCTAGGGACAAGATTTTTACACACACAGTTCTAGTCAATTTGAAGAACTTAACACATTCCTATCATTTGGAATTCATAGAAAGAAACCATAAAGCACATACTAATCTTATCTACAGTTAATTACATTTATGAGGCTTGCATTAGAAGCATGCAGTTATTAGTGATTTAGCTCAACAGTATTTGTGTCTCTTACTGTTGGTCATTTGGAAAATTTTGCACAAATAGTTGTGGAGTGGACAGATTACTAGGCCTTTGGTGTTTTTACTGCAATATTTTTATTTGTTATACCTTATTATCTTGTCTTGAAAGTGGTAATCTCACAAGTAAGGATCAATGTGGGATGACCAGCATTTTTGCTGCTGCTAAATTAAACATATACATTTTTACACCCAAATGCTAGCATCAAATGCTATAGTTCTATTCTTCTTCTGAATGACTTCAGTGTTCCACTTAAGACTTGCAGACAATGTTGTCCAACTGGATTCTGACTATCTCCAGGGATGGAGACTCCATAGGACCTCTGGGCTACCTGCTGTGTAGTGTTTGATCACACTTACTATAAAGAAAGGGTTTGTGTGTGTTGTTCTTCTTCCTCTCACATTTAAATGAAATTTATTTCAGTTTGTACCCATACCTCTAGTCACAGGGTGCCAGTGAAAAAAAAGAAGTCTCACTCTCTTTTAATAATTTTCCCTCATCAGGTACTTATATACATTGATCAGATACCCCCTGAGCTGCTTTCCTTTCTTCAGGCTGAAGAGTCCCATTTCTCAGCCTCTCCAGAAAGGCTGTTTGCTTTCACTTATTACATATCCCTCAGAAGAACCTTAAAACATTGCAGTTAAACTGCAGGACATTGACTGGAATGTGATACTAATTCAGCATGTCTTGGCTGCTGGGAAGTGAGAACCTACTTCTAATATACAGTGAATAAAAGGAAACTTAGCCAGGAAATGCAAGATATACAAAATAAATAGCTGATGCTGCAGCTTTGTCAGATCTAGAATGCTGAAAACCATGCAAGCACCAAGTGCTGGGATAAAATACACTAGTTTGTTTCTAACTAGGGGTGACATATCAGGACAGAGACATCTTACATTTGTAGATGAGTCTTTGACAATAAAATACATACAAATAGTCCTAGGCACTATAACATCAACACTGAAGTTTTAAAAATATCTTTGCTTCAGCTATATCTGTTCAGTAAATTTCTGCTAGAAGCTGCTTCTTTCAGGCAGAGTCTGCTCCTAACAGCTAATGGACGAGAATGCTCAGGGGCTGGAACACCTCTGCTCTGAGGACAGGCTGAGGGAGCTGGGATTGTTCAGCCTGGAGAAGAGAAGGGCTTCAGGGGACCTACTAGTGACCTTCCAGTACCTAAAGGGAACTTCCAAGCAGGCTGCAGAGGGCCTGTTTGCAAAGGCCTGCAGTGAAAGGACAAGGGGCAATGGTTTTAAATTGGAGAAGAGTAGATTTAGACTGGATATTAGAAAGAAGTTCCTCCCCACGAGGGTGGTGGAACACTGGCCCAGGTTGCCCAGGGAGGTGGTTGAGTTGCCATCCCTGGAGGCATTCCAGGTGAGGCTTGCCAGGGCTCTGGGCAAGCTGCTCTAGTTGGGGATGTCCCTGCCCAGTGCAGGGGGGTTGGACTAGATGACCTCCAGAAGTCCCTTCCAACCCAAACCACTCTAGGATTCTATGAGTAAGTGTCCTGGCAATTCTTTATTGGTATAAAGCTGAGTCTCCTACCATGCCTCTCAGAGAGTGCTTCAATATCCTCATACTTCTGAGGTGACAATAAAAACCAATTCTTTCATCAAATATTAGCTACACGCTCTCATGTTTCAGCAACAATAAATTAACTCCTTAAGCAGTTGAAATTCCCAAATTAGTTTCAATACATGGTTTGACCTGCATAAAAATAAATAACTTGCATCTATTTTTTGTGCATTATGTTGAACTAATGAAAATAAATGTATTAATTTGTTTTAGTTAGAGAAGAGCTGAAGCTCAGCATTTTCATGCATGTATAAGTGATGAATATTACAGTTCAAATTATATGAAGGATTACAGATTAAATGCAGGCAAGCAGAATAAAAAGGCCTTCTGTGTAGGTACATGGTTTCTTATTTATTCCTATAGAGACAAATCTGTCTCATCTCCAAGGACAGGTTAAAAATACTCATGTTATGTCATTTGAATGGCCTGGAGGTGATAAGTAGGTTCAAAAGAAGTAGAATGTCTTAACAATAACTGCTAGCACCACTATAATTCTATATATGTCATAACTGATTCCTTTACTGGAAAACATACAGGGCATTTGCTTAAAATATTGATTTGGATACAGCTCATGTTCTAAGCATAGAAATAGCTTAACAAAGCAAGTTAATTAAGACAGGTAGCTGTAGAATGCAATTCTTGGTCATAAATGAAGCAAGAGGAGAGGCTAAATGAATTCCAAGAGGAGAGGTAAGACTATTTTGAGATCATTTTCACAATAACTATTTTCCCTTTTATTGCATATTTAGGGAATAAGATATATTTTTTACTGCATTAAGTTTTAATCTTTGAAATTGCAGGCATCTATTAAGCTTTTCTTTCTTAAGTAATTTATATTCCCCCCTGTGCCTTCATTGAAATTTTTCTATATTTGGAAACATGCCCTTAAACAAAAATGGTGGGTAACAAAATCTTTTGTAAAACATCTGCATTTAGAGCATGGTCAGGTCAGTTAGAAAATTTCAGTGCTCAAAATAAAAACTTTTATTGTGAATATTTTTTCTAGAGACAGAATAGGTATTATAAATCAGTTGAAGCTATACAACTATTGGATACAACATGATAATTAAGTGCTATACATTTGCTGATTAAACTACTTGTTTGAATTCTATTTGACTCCAGCAGCCTATCACTGGTGCAGGAAGAACACTATCATATTGCTTTTATTAATGACTTAGATAAATATAAATAATTCATGAGTCATATTCCTGGAGATGATATAATACAGCAGGCCATAAATTATTGCCTGAATTCCTTTTTTTGCTGTGATGAAATCTTTGAGTGGAGTGTGAAAAATGCTCTTTAGATTCTATGTCTGATGAAATGATATGAATATTACTGTCTCCAAACTGTGCAAACTCCAAACTACATTTTAATTACATGCTACACATCTAACTAAAAACAAAACAAAACAAAAAAAGAAAAGCCACAGCCATTCTTGTCTTTGATTTGCTCAGAATAAAAGTTTTGAGTCTCTAAGTAATAAAATTGTTAACTGCCTTGTGCAAAGCTATATAAATCAATTTCTATGTACAGTAGTCTTGCACATTGCATTAGCTAGCTATGTAGCCTTTTTGGAAGTCTTAGGTGGGTGGGCAAAATGTTGAGAATATTTAAGAACAATGCACTGTGAAACAACCATTTTTTTGCTAAGAGATAAAAATGTTTGTAAACAAAGACATTTGATTTCCTATTTCATTAGCATTTACAGAAAAGAGGACTTCACTAAAAAAGCTGCCTCTGAATCAATAGAACATGAAAGCCTTGAAGTTCTCTTTCATCCTTTGAACTCAAGTGATACCTGCAGACAATTCATCTGTACTGGCACACTGTTTATTTTATTCATATACTTTTGGACCAGGGAGGTGTAACTTGTTTGTATCACAGTAGCTGCCAGCTTCCTATTGTGAATATATAATACATATATTATTGCAACTTTGCATAATGGGCAGCTCTGTAAGCCTTGCCTTGGCATTGAACAGTTGGTAGCTTCATCCACTTGGTGTTTTGACCTAAAAATACACTGTTTAGTTTCATTCAAATGAGAGATGTATTTTATCCTACTGTATAGAGAAGAATCTTGATAGAGCTGAAGGAGCTTACATTATTTTTTTTAAAACAATTCTTAAATGAACAATTAAATATTAAAGATCTGAGCCTCAAGCCCTTTCCAGAATTTTTCAGAGCATCTTTATTGTCCATCAGTATGGAAAGATCAGGGATACAGATGGTGATATGCTGTGGTGGGAAAAGCCATAGCTTGATCAGAGCAAGGGAAAAGTAGAAAAAGTAGTAAAAGTGAACAGATTCATGTTACATGCAGCTCACTGTGTCTTGCAGCTGAGTTATTAATATTAATAGCACAATTTATTTCCTTGTAATAACTGTATGGGAAGAAAGGATAAAAATGTTCATATTTCACCTATTCCCAAACCTTTTTTCCTCTGCATTGTCAGATATTATAGGAACATTACTGCTATACAGCTCAAGTCCTCTCTTAATCTAGTTCTGAATCTTGCCACAGCTCAACAATCACAAACAGTAGAAAAACTATTAGCTCTAATTTCTTATATAGATCATATATCTCAAACATCACTTTCTGTTTTGTACTTCTGAAGAGTTAGAAGAGAAATATGCACATTTTTAGGATTACTTACACCTACCATTTTCCATTTTCAAAATGTCAAAGGCATGACTTTGCCTCCATCTCCACACATATGGAGCTTGTTTGGCACAGGCAGGATAATCCTGAGTTGCCACAAGAGTGCATACTATCTGACCTGTGCATGCTCAGTAGCTCTGCTCACATGGCAATGGGTTTGGCACATACAATTGTCAGTCATTTATGGACTCCAGGTTCAACACACAAGCAACTAGCAAATCAATAGAAAACTGACAAAGCCAGATGGGAAGTAGCCTGCTAGCTAACAAGCTGAAGAGAAAGAGGAATTTGGAATAGAAGAAAAAAGAACTTGAAATCATGTCAGAGAGATGAAGATTTACTTTTTTCCAAGAGATGATTTCAAATATGTTTCTTCCAATTGGAGAGTAAAAAAAAAAAAAGAAAAGAAAAGCAGCTTTAGAGGCCATTAAGGCTTTAATACAGGGTGTATAGAAAATACATTTCTAACCTTTCATATGGTTCATTTCACATTAACAATGATGTTAATAAACAATCATTTTGGAAAAGAGCATTTGTCACAGAGGATTATTGTGGTTTACAGTATGTTGACCATAGGAAAGTCATATTAACTGTGTTTCAGTAGGGCATGAAATGTATATTGCTGAATAGACTAGGTTTTCTTGAAATAAAAGTTGTAATTTATGCTTGGTAAGAAGACCACAAGTATGTGGAAGTATTGTAAAGGTTTAGGAATCCTTTGCAATGGTATAGACTTGAATAGCTGGGATTTACTCAAGAACAAACCCAATTTTAAACACCTTTATCATCTATGCTGAAGAAATGGGACATTTGGGAACACTTGAGGTAGCAAGTAACAGCTTTCTCTTTTTCTTCTTCCCTCCCCTCCTTCCTCCCTTCAGTATCAGCCTTGGATTATGAAGTGTATGCCCACACAAAGTCAAATTTTAACAACTCAAATAAATATGTATGTACTTTTAGTAGATAATTGTGCATGCTACTTATGAATATATGTACTATTAGAAATAAACTATACAGCATACTTCAATCTTTATGCATGTTAGCAAACACCTGATTCTTATCTAGCAGATTCACTGCTGAAGAATACTGAAGCAGCACCATAGTGTCTCCTAATAGGACATGCCAGAATAAAGCCAATACAAAGCCATGGCGTGTGAAGCTTCAGACTGGAAAGAAAAACAACCAAACCAAACCAAACAACAAGAATATTGCCTCTGGCAAAGCAAGTGTTACACTCTTGGCTACAAAGTTATAAACACAGAATTACAGAATCACAGAATGGAAGGGACCTCTGAGAGTCATCTAGTCCAACTCCTCTGGTAAAGCAGGTTCACCTAGGGCAGGTTATGCAGGAATGTATCTCTGATTTACACAGAATCAAAATTCTAAGGTAGCCTGCTCTCTGTTTCCTATTACTTTGGCACTTTCATGGGCACTTAGGTTTCTGGGGCATGTTTTAGATGCTTCACAAGCAGCTTATTCAAGGATCTTATGTTACTAAGACTTATTTTGCTCCATACTAAATAGAATTGGAAGATGGCTTTCACTCTCAAAATAGCAGGAGTTTTATATCTCAAAAAATACAAGATGTCAAAAAGAGCAGCAGGACTGAAGTCCTGTCCCTTCTGGCACTTGCATGTCTACAGAATATATTCAGCAGTATAAGAAGCCACAATAGAATAGGGTGGGAAAATTGGTATATGGATTAAAACTAGATTTTAGCAACTACCTGCTCAAAGACAGAATGAACAGAATCATCATTTCTGCAGGAGATGTTCATTTCATAGTGAAATACTGAAACCATGAACATTACAAATGTTATTAAAGTTGCAGTAAATATTTACAGTATATGGCAAACCTATATTTGATAATACTAGATAACTCTTTTTCCTAGATACTCCAGTAAAATTTCTTTCCTAATCTTTACAATGTGCTTGATTTAATGTACTGGACACAACTTTCCCCATATAATGATTTAGTGAATATTATAAAAACGGATAAAATGAGTATCAAATATAAGACCTATCTGAGAAAAACATAAAGCATTCACATCAATCACAAAATGATAAATTCTTAAAAATACAGCTAAAATAAGTATTGGTCTTGCAGAGAATTCAGCAGAATAGTCTTACAATACTAAGTAGGATCTTTGTGCAGTACTGAGAGAGTCTTTATCTGACACCATTTTCTATGCTGAAATCTAAAGCCAGATCCTCAGCTCATGTTCTTCAGAAATCACTGCAGTCAATGGGAACTCAGCACCTCAGGGCTTGCTGAATCCCACCCTGTGCATTCTAGCAGCCAAACTAAATGCCTGTAATTGGCTTCTAATCTTGCAACTGAGGTTTTGTACCTAGTCAAGTACACTTGACCTGGAAAATATTTACAGGATTGGAATTGCTCTGCAAAACCATATTCCACAAGGTAAAGTCAGTATTTCTTTTGTCTGTGGATTATACCTGGCATATTATGGAGTCTTTCCACCTATTTTAAGAATCTCAGTGATTAACCTTGTTAGTATAAAAACAGTCAGGCACAGTCTGAAAATCACTTGGGGTCTGCTGTGACCCCTGGTGCCATAACTGTGCCANGAAGCCTAGCCATACATACATAAAAACAGTATCCCATTTGCTAATGAAAGCTTTGTACTACTAGTACCTCATTCTCTAAAGAGACAGATTAACATTTGAAAAACTTTTTTTTAATATAATAAAGTGCTGTGAAAAGTAGTTTTTGTTGCTGTTGAACAAACAGAAGGCACCATGTAAGAGCAACATACCATATGAAAATGTCCACATTTTTACAAGGTATTTTTTTCTCTTTAGAAAATTCAATAAAATCCATAAATGTTGATAAAATATATATCATTTTCCCTCGGTGGGAAAAAGGGAATGAGAAATAAAATGTGAGCAACACAGAGAAAGCCACAATGTCTTGGAGCTTTTCTATGCTACTGCAGCAAGTAAGATTAATGAAGAGAGATCAAATGGTTGCCATAACACCTACCCATGGGAGTTCCAACACCATAACCTTTGGAGTCTATCAGGCCCCCAATCTGTGTTAGGTTACAGTTCCTCTGTGTGACAAACTCAATGGTGGTCGACTCCATTAAGAACGCGTAATCGGAGGTAAGCACACGCTGGATTCCTTCTTCATTGCTTTTGACAAGCACTGACTGCCTCCTGCTACTCATGAAGGCCCACATCTTGTCATAAGTGGAGATTTTGGATTTCTGAAAGAAAAATATTAGAGGTAACATGAATAAGAATAATAGGTGTGTAAGAGTGAAAGCACATTGCTCTCTTCCTGTGTTTTACTGTATGGCATGCTTCCATTTCATCCATTCCATTTCATCTCATCTGCACAACTCATCCTGTCTCAGTAAAAAAGATCAGCTGGACAGATTCTCAAGAAAATATGAAGTATCTGTTGCTTATCTGTTTTTTTATTGTTTATATGTTTTTATGCAGAATGAAGGCCTAGAAGTATTTGAAGTCAGTGGAAAATTTAAGGATTTCACTGTAGCCAGGTTCATCAAAAATGTTAGTGTTATAGGAGAATCTGTGGATTCTGTCACCTTTGAAATTTTCACTCTTCTTTTAATTACTCAGCTAGTCCTGAACAATTCTGAAAACTTAGTGTGCAGTGTGGCAGCTTCAGTCATCAAAGCACTTACAGATGGCAGAAAATGGAGAAGAGTTGTGAGGGAGAGGGCAGCAAGCATTTTATCCATGGTACTTTATCCAAATAATCTAAATAATCTTTATCCAAAGATTTTAGGTAAGGGATAGTATCACACTCTGCTCACAATAATACTAGCTTGCCATTCAAAATTGACTACTAAAGCTCCTAAAAATGAATATGTGTTTTCTACTTTAATATTCCTGGAATGCAAAGAACTGTTGTGGTAGGGAGAGACAATAGTTGAGACAAAGTGACACTGTGTAACTGTAAAGCTCTTTAAAAGAAAGAAGGTATTATCTTCCTTCATCTTTGTAAAACACAGTGCTTAAGAGATCATAACCATTGGATAAATTCAAAGTGTTAGAAATACTGAACATTTTATATTATATTTGTCCCATCTGTTTAAAAATGTTTCGACTCAAATTCTATCAGAAAATGTTCAGTAATATTAAATCTTGCCTAGTAAATAAAATGTAGAAATATAGTATGAGAACTACTATAATCAGACTTTTTAAGGAGTCTCTCATCTTTTAATGTCAGCCTTAAACATAATTCTGCTGTCAGCTCTGGTGGAGATACTAACCAAAGATTGACACTACAAACCTTTTTGAAGGTCAGCTGATTGGCAGCCATAAATTCTGCCCCAGAGGAGAATTAGCAGTGTATATGGAATAAAAAGAACACTTATTTAAAAAAACATGACTTTATCCCCCCTGCTGAGATACAATCCAAGAGTTATTTCACTCTGCCTGGGGACCTAGCAAATCAAGCATTTGAACTAACTCTAGTGTCAATGCTAACAAAACTGCAGACTCTAGGACTCTGCATGAACACATTGCTACTGTACTGAGCATAGTCTGTGGCTGAGCACAAAAGATTTTAGTAACATTGAAAGGGGAAAAAAAATGTCTTCAGAATATGCTGTGAACACATAGAATAGAGAAGACCAAACAGATATGGTTGCTTTTCATAAGTTCATTTTTAAATTAAATCATTCTTGCAAGCATTTAATATTGCACTGTAGTATAACACTTTAAACAATGCACATCAGCTTTGTAGGAATCTAAATTACTATGTAATAAAGAAAGAAAGGAAGATGCCTGTTTTTCAATATTTGTAAAATTTTACTAAGAACCTATATTTAATTTCTTTTGGCATACAATATTTACCCCAGTACACAAAACAAACATTTTAGCTAATATAAATGATCTGAGTAATATAAAAAAAAAACAGAGAGAAAATAATTTTAGTAAACTGTTAGATACACATCACTGATGCATGTTGAGGGAAAAACCAACCAACCAACCCAAACCCCAAACCCAAATGAGTTATTACAGAAAATATAAAAGAATGAATTGTAATACATGATCATTTCTATATTTCTGTTGAAAATAAATAAATTCCAGGATGGACACATGTTAGCAAGGTAAATTGTTGCTCTCTACTGGACCATTATACCTTGTGAAAAAACCCACAATATTCTCTAAAGGACAGTGTTCATAATATGATGAATGAGTTCCTCAGCTAGGATGAAGCCAGAGAGATATTATTGAAAAGGAAGGAAAAAAGGTCTCAGAAAAAAAACCCAAACAAACAACAAAAAATCAAAACAAACAAACAACCCCCAAAAAAATCCAACCAACCAAAAAAAAAACCCAAAACAACAGAGGAAGTTCCTGCATAGGATAGCTTGCTTAGAGGAACAATCAAGACAAACAAAGTCTGCAGATGATTAGTGAGACTGTAGAAGCTTAACACAAGATCTAGATCCAGGAAAATACAACCACAAATGGTTTTCCTCTGTGTCTGGCAAACTGCTCAGCAGACTCACATGACTAAAATCAAGAAGTCAGAATGATCAAAAGCATCAGGAGCCCATCTGACATTGAACTAAAGAGAATGAAACTCCCAACACATACATATTGCCTCTTGTGGTTATGACTGTGTCATTCATACTGATAGAAGCAGATGCTGCAATTTCCATTATGTTGCCATCTTCTTTCACTGTGTGCAAATCAATCTGGTTAATCAACTTACATACTCCATCAATGAAGTGTACTATTTTATCTGGGTTACTTCACCATATTGTTTCATCTAACTGGAAATCACTGTCTGAAAATTCAACCTAACTTGAAATCAACTGGAAATGATGTCTGTGTAAGATAACTTGTGGTGACATGATTTATCATGCTTGTGTTCCCTCAGTAACGCCAAAGACAACACAGAGTAGTAAGAAAGCTGCCTATGCTTTGCAACATTTTAATATCACTGGAATTTAAAAAAAGAGAATTAACTAATAGGATAAATGGAAATGAATAGGTTAAGCAAATCAAGAAACTCATCTACCTGCTACATAAAATGGTAGCACTCACAAAGGCGTTGAGATGACACTGTCACTGACACAGTGTTCATAAATTAAAGATCATTGGAAGATAACTGCATGTCAAGGGTCACAAAAGGAAGCATGGAAAAGGCTCTAAGTTAGTTTGGTGCTATGTACAATTATGAGGCTGGAAGCAGAGGGAATCATCATTAATAATGTGGAATTTACTACTCTATTCCAAAACTCTGGCTGGGAAAGACAAATATCTGAGCAGTCAGAGTCTGGACCACAAGGTTAGAAAAATATCAGGATGTTGAATGAATGCCAGAACAAACAAGGATCAAAGGACAGGAAGGTAGACCTCGGGATACAAGTCAAGACTGGATAAATGCACAGCAAGAATTCTGACATTTTTCTACAAAAGAAAAATCACAGATCCATTAATGGAAGGTGTTTTTTTTTATTTTAATGATAGTATCCAACTTTTTTCCTGGATTCTAAAAGCAACCTTTATGTCAAAAAAACCAGCCAACCCATGGACTCCCAAACCTATGCTACTATTTTCCATTAATGATACTGCCTATAACAGCTATGTGACTTTTGTTTTCCTAGGTATTGCATTCTTAGTGGACACAAGCCACTATTCTTGAAGTTGCTTGAACCGTGATTTTTTTTGAAGGCCAAAGGTACAGTCATGCTCATTTATTCTTACCTTCTGTAATACAGACAATAAAATGCCACTTTTGAATTACTTCACCAGTCTTACCACTTACATGTTGGCACTGACATATGAAAGTGCATTCTTAAAACCCATTTATATGAGCCTTAGCAAGGTGCCCAGCATGGTCTCTCATAACATCCATGTTGACAAGCTGGTAGGATATGGTTTGAATAAATGGAGCATCTACAAGTGGAGAACTTGTTGACATGTTATCTTGAAAGATGCTAGTTAATATCTCAAAGCCAGACTGGCATCTTGTCATGAGTGGAGTACTTCAGGGGTCAGTCCTAGACCTGATACTATTCAATATCCTTAAAAAGAATTTTGAAAATGGTATTTAAGGCACCCTCACCAAGCTTGTAGATGGCAGCAAACAGGGAGATGTATATACACAGAGACCTCAAGAGGTTGTAAAATTAGTATAACAGGAATTGCATTAAGTTTATCAAAGGGGAAGGCAAACTCTGTTGTGAGATAAAGTAATCCCAGATGAAGTAATCCCAAATATCTGTACTGTCTGGGAATTGACTAGCAGGAATCCAAATCTTGGCTGAAAAGGACTTCTGGTTACAAGAGGACAGTAGACTGAACATAAGTAAGCAGTCCATCCTTGCAGCAGGAAAGCAAAGTCATACATCAGCAAGACTACAGCCAACAGAACAAGGGATGTGATTAATCCACAATACTTGGCACTTGTCAAGCCACAAAAGGAACACTGTGTCCAGCTTTGGTCCTCCAAGTTCAAGAAAGAAGTTAAAATTGGAAAGTGTTCCACCAGGGTGATCATAGGGTTGGAGATCTTAAGAATGAAAGGTTCATCGAAACGGGGAAATAGTGTTGTTCAACATAGAAGGCTTACACAAAAGCTGAACATGTTCTTCTATTACCTAAAGAGAAGGTTAGAGGGGAGCTGAGGGTATTCTCTTCATTAGGACACATGGTGACAGGATAAGAGGCAATGGCCCAAGCTGCTGAAGGAAAATTCTGTGTGGATATAAGAAAAAAATTCTTCCCCATAAGAACAGCTAAACATTGGCACAAGTAGCCCAGAGAAGTAGTGGAATCTTTCCACTGGCAATATTTGAAGCAGCTTAACACAATAACTGAATGAGGTAATCTAAGGCCTTGCAGATCTCCTCCAATAAGGGCAAAGGATCTCTAGAGATCCCTTCCAGCTTTGATTTTTCATTGATTTCTATGATTCCTTATGAGTATGAGGTTACATACAGTAATAAGTATTTCTAGAGACTCTTCAACTGTTGACATGAAGCAATTTCAAGAAAACATATCAAATTCAACAAAACAAACCCCCAAAACATAGTGAATTTATGTAGTTTATACAACAAGCCAAAGGCAAGCCATTTATTAGCCATAGAAGCTTGTTTTCTTGTCTTTTTCACCCTTCAGTCCTTTGAAACTCGAGTAAACTCATGTCAACTGTTTCATACATGACCCCTTGGAAATTCTGAATGCCAGCATGGAAATCCAAGCTCAACTGTTCATATGTTTATTTTGTTTATTCCTTATTCATTTTTATAAGTTTGACATTATGTTTTGATGCCTGCCCTAAATCTACATTGCTGTGAAAGACACTAGAAAATGCATTTCTGATGTTCTTAATAGCAGCATGAGCATATCTCAAGATATTTTTCTAATCATAAGAAGGCTAGATGTCAAATTTATGTAAGCAAATACTCGATCCTCTTATGTCTCAAAGCTGTTCTAACATACTTGGAATATGTCTCCAGTATTTTAAGCCACAGAATATTAGTACCATTAACAGAGAACTAAACAAAGTTAATTAATTGAATACATTTCAAATTATAATATGACAACCTTAAAGCTGAGAGTACAAACCAACAGCCTAAGGTAATGAATGTTTTAGGAGGTCTGTCATTGTCTTTAAATAGTATGAACACAAGGAAATTCAAAGATTAGTCTATCTGAAAGAATTTGAACACTTGCATAAATGAAAATAAATTGTAAATAAACATGATAAATAGACTGCTGGATTTCCTGAACTGTCATCAAATAGAAATTTATAAAGGCTGGTGGCTGTTGTTCAAATATCTACCCATGACTGATGATGTGTTTGTTCCTTTGTGCATTTTTTTGTACTCTCTTGTTTCTGTAATTTACATCTGTGTACACTGCTACACCTGTCCCAGTTCTTAATAAGAATACAACTCTCCCAGTTCTTAATATGAATTTACATTCTTTAAAATAAGCATTGTTTTTTCAGAATGTTCAATGTATCTGAAGTGGACAATGATGATCTATTGCTGGGATTTCTGAGCTAAAACCAGCAATATATGCACATAATTATATCAGAATCAGCTACAGGAATCAGAACAGAAGGTATCAGATGTTATTTATTTTTTAGCTTTACAGAGTATCACTACATGCCCTTCCTAGTTATTTTGTTTTAAATGAGCCATTTAAATTTGTTTTAATGACACGAATCATTTCCAGTTTCCTGTAAGTCTTAGCTAATTCTACACTCTAAACATAAGTGTATATTTTTGAGGCAGCAGAAGCAGTATATTTACTGATTTTCACATAGCTGAGCACATTATGTGTAAAACACAATTTGGTCTTAGTGCATATGTGCACCTGATGCCTCCAAAATATAATGTGATGCCATAGAGATTGCACACTCTGCATTGACGTGTGTGTAGTGCACATTTTTAAATCATTGCTATAGGCAATGATTTATAGGCATAGCTTTTACAGAGCATTGTGCTATTCAATAGCAACTTAGTATACTCAAAATATTACACAATCTCCCATGTATGCTGGACAGCAGACCAGACCTAAATCAGCTTAGTTGTCCTCTATCAATTTAGTTACAGACTGTGTTAATCCAAGTGAACTTCTGAGTGTCTTCTGATCTTCCAACAAAACTAGTTAACTAGTTATAGAAATGACCTTTGTAATACTATATTTTCTTTATTGTCTCCTAGAACTCTGAGACTGGCTTTTGCTCAGTCAAGAAAGAAAAATGAAAAAGACACTCTTCTTTGTATCAGACTGCTCTCATTGACTCTGACCCTCTGACCTCAGGGCATTTATTTTACTTTCGTTTTTTTCCCCTTCTTTTCTTTTTTTTTTTCCCTCCCTATTTTACCAGAACTGCTGAGGCCTGAAAACCTCTAAGTGAACCAGACAATTTAGGTTTTGTTCTGTCAGCATAAAAACAATAAACCCAAAGCATAGAGCGTTCTCTCCTCCGAAACGGCAGTTTTCATGGTCCATAGAGCACAAATGAAAAAAGGTAGGAAAGGTGTTTCTGCCAAGAATAGAGCTACAAGGAAAGAAAAATGCAGTGCTCACAGAAAGAGATTTTTACTCTTGCCCTGATTGTGCTGACTTTTTGTTTTAAAAACCAAAGGTTTTGAAAAAAATGTTAAATATTTAAAGGAATTTATGGTTAAAAAAATATCCTGAACCCTAATGCTATCGCAATAAGTTTTCACTATCAGCTTTGACCTGGAAATAAGCATATTATAGCTCAAAAAATCACTAATGGATTTTGGAAAACTTCCTTGCCTTTTATACCAGAATGATTTATAGTCCTCTACCAAATTATAACTAACATCACAAGTATTCTTTTGTAAAATACCACGGAAGATGACAAGTGGATATTTCTTGCACTTCTGTAGCTTTCTTCCTTTATAAGTAGGACTAGCACATTAAGCAAATTGAATTTTTCTGAATGTAGATCCTGTATTCTGCATGTTATGTATAGATAAATCCACTTCTGCTCACCCTGCCTGTTCTCAGACACAAACTGCAGGACAAAATCCCACACCTTGTTTGTGCTGTGTCTGGAAGCAATCTCCTTTTCTAAAAGCAGTGAGTGCATTGTTTCACCATTGGAACTGAATATGAAGTTCAAAAAAACTACTTTGCCCCTAATAGAGTAAGAATTTGTCACGACACTATGACACAACAATTGCATCATCACAGCAACTAAACTGCCATGGATGATGTTTGTGCAATGCTCAAAGCAAAATTGTTATGCACTATGCCCAAAACAGTCTGCTGTTGTGATTTAAAAGACACTCATCAGGTAGCATTGGAAATTAAATTGATAGCACTCAAGATCTCTTTGAATTAGGAAAAGAGATAGAATGTCCACTAACTATTATTTGCTAATCTGTTGCCTAAAACAGTTAGGAATAAATATTGTTTCATTATCTTCACAGATTTCAAAAACTTAATGGAAGCTCCATTGTTAACTCTATTTTTTTTTCACATATCAAACATTAGCTTTAGTTACTGCTGGTAATAACAGTCATCAAAATCAGACTATTGTCACAGACAGATTGGTGAGACTTTCTTTTCCCCCAATAAATTCTCCCATCAGTGTTGTTGCCAGACCTAACAAAATTCCAAACATCCAAAGTAACCAATAACTTCAAGTAGTCCTTTACGAGTTAGCTCATGTAAAATATTTGCCAGCTACAGATTAGCATAGGCCACCACTCAGTGCTTTTTTACTATAGTAAATAAATTATCAGCTGCACTGGACCATATGTGCTAGCTAAGAACAGCGGAGACTTTCTCTGTACTCATCTGACCTTGGTCACCAGAAAGTAGGAGTTAATTCAGGCAAACAGGATTGATGTCATATGTGGCTCATATGAAAGGTATAGAGGAATGGTAGGATACTGAGCAGAAGAACTGTTAACAAATCTGTCAAGTCTTGGAATAATTCTGGCACTTTTATCTTGAAACACTTGTAGTCTCCTAAACAGCATACTTGAGAAGATAAGCAACATAATCCTAAAGGGGCTACATTCTTCCAACAATGGAGAGGTTTTAAAGAAAAAATGAGATGGTATAGTAAAAGGCACAGGAACTTTTCAGCCTAACAGATTGCTAAAGAATAAATAATGAATTCACCTATAAGCATAGGTGAATTTGTGTGTTCAGTTACTAATCTGTACAGAAAATATGAGCAGAGTTATAAGATGCAGATTTGAGTATTTTTTTTAGCACTAATAAAGTCTCTACCCAGCTTTTCAGATTTTGATGGGGAGAATTGCAGTACTGACAAAATGGTATAACATGTCAAAAGTTAGAGTAAGATACAATTCATGTGTTTATTTGCATACTGCAGTTTGGACATCTGTAATAGGTGAGTACATGCAGTGTAAACACAGCTGGCAATGTAGTTTAACAGAGAAAGGGATGTAGTAGAGCATGTGAAGGTTAAGGAAGTTTCTGTTATTCACCCAGTAAAAAACTAGTGGTAAAAACAATTTCTGATGAAGTCTGAGCATCCATTAAGTTAAATTTAGCTAAATCGATATTAATATCTTTACTAGCTTGCTTCAAAAAACAAGTCAACCTTTTCTGAATATTACCAAATTATTCTGCTGGGCAGCTTGAAATAATAATTAGACAATAGTGCTTGACTTTATTCCCAATATTGTTGTTTTAATTAAACTATTTGTGAATAGTCAGAAAATCTCATTCTAGGGAATTTATAGAAATTAGTTTATTATCAACTATTTCAGAAACTTTCAAGGAATAATAATTAAATATGTAGTAAAGCACTATAATAAAATTGATATCATTACCTGTGACTGACTTCATGTTCTGCTGTTCATATACATCACATGAGACTGAAAATGACGGCAACCAAAAAAAAAGTGAAAACACAGGAAACTAATGAAATATATTCTACACTTACACCATATCACTTACATTTCTCTAGCTTGCATGTAGATTGCAAAAATAGACAGTTTCATTGATAGTGCTTATGATTCTATTTGGCACACTTTACTGATGCCACTGTCAATATGTTAATGTGGTTATATTATATTGTGTGACCCTTCACAACTCACAGATAGAATTGCAGACATCACCTGAGTTTGAAAACCATTGTGCTTGAAAGCCTTCTCTGTGCTGAATATTGATATCTGCTGAGGTTGCTTAAAATAATGCCAATTAACATAAGAGGCTTTTCTAATGAGGACCTGGGTCAGCAGTTGGACTGATACACCAGATAATTTTATTGCTGACAGATAATATTTAATAAAGAAAAGTAACCTGCTTTAAGGTGCATAGCTCCATAAATATCTTTTAACTTTAGTCATAAGACCTTTATCAACAATTACTGATTCCTCTTAGCAATAGTTAACTTCAGTAGTGTGAATCAACACTATGCATTCGAGGTCATTGCCCAAATGGAGATAAGTACTATACTCTTATTAGTTTGCATTTATATTCTTGTAATTTGATTCAGGTTTATGTTTATCTGACAAAGTTGTACTGAACCTTTCAGGAAGGTGGCAATTTACTGAAGACCTCTGGGAAGAGTATATTCATGTTCATCATGACAGATGTGATAGCATCTGTCCATTAGCACACTTCATCCATTCAGATTGTAGCAGTACTGGCTATAATTCTAGGGGTATTTTTTCTACCAGAAATATTCTATAGCTAACTTCATCCTAGGAGAATAAAAAATAACCAGATATTATGGAATCCCTGATATTTTTTTGCTTCTAAATCTGAAGAGCTAACTTAGAAACAAGTAAGTCTAGAGAAACAAAACAACAACAAATGATATATAAACCACAGTCCCATCCATTGTGTATGTATTGCATCCATTACATAAAATTGGCATAGATATTGAGGTTTCAAAAAGAAATGCCTATAATTAATTGCCATGAAATTAAAATCTTCATTTTATCTTTCTTTTTAGATCCTTGACAACACCCCTACTTTAAAGCCACTAGTGAGATTCATACAAAGGGGTCATTGACATTCAGAATCACTGTTTCCTTTCATTAAAGGAGGAAACTCTATAAACAGTTTTAAATACAGGATATAAATATAGCCAAACTCATTGAATATTGAGAACATCTTTAACCATTTTTCTTCACAGCTGCATTCTTTAATTCATTGCAATGCTCCTACCAATTGAAATCCTCAAACCAGCCAATCCTTAGTCCTTAGGAACTGTCTATATCCCCATATAACTTTAGATAGTTATAGAGACATAGAGAATATCTAGATATTCTTTATTTGTTCTTAACAAAAAAAGTATATGTGGCAGCCATTTAACGATTACCTGAAAATGAGCAGACACCTACTGTACAGTGTCACCTTAGTAGCTAAGAAAGGGATTTAGAGTAAGAAATAAGCTGGGCATGCCTGTTTGCTAGTACCAAGCTTTATGGAGCAATAGATGAAAGAGGGAAGAAGGCTGATAAGTGATTTGATAGAAAAGTTGAGAAAAGGCACTTTAAACAGTTTCCAAGGTAACTGACTCTGAGATTGGAATCTACAAATATGGGTACAAAAAGGTTTCCAACTCTGAGACAGAAGACAATCAATGCAAAATAAATAATTAAGAGAGAAGGCAGTTGAAAGAACATGGAAAATATTGCTTAATGAAAATGATTGGCACAAGAATTGGATTAAAAAAATTACCATGTATTAGTGGTCTCAGAAAAACAAATACTTCTACTTTCACTACCTTCATCTGGGTAAAAAACAACAGGTATACAGTTTCACATTAAAAAATACTTTTTCAAAAATACTTCTGTTATTTAATAAGGTAGCACTTGTTAATATTCTTGGTTAAACTTTGTCCTCATTAAGTATCACTAAATTGAGAAGAAATATTTCATATTTTGTTTAACATAGTCATCATTAGTACCTAGTAGATTAAGAACACAAGGTGATTGGATACTACTGTAGGCTCAGTACTTAAAGGGAGTTTGTAATAAAAACAGAGAGAGGCTTCTTACCAGGGCCTGTAGTGACAGGACAAGGGTCATCCATTTTAAACTGAAAGAGGGGAGATTGCCATTGGATACAAGGAAGACTTTTTTTTACAATGAAGGTGATGAGACACTGGAACAAGTTTCCCAGAGAAGTTGTGGATGTCCCATCACTGGAAGTGTTCAAGGTCAGGCTGGATGTGGTTTTGAACAATCTGAGCTAATTAAAGAGGTCCCTGCTCATGGGAGGGAGCACGTGGTAGAGAAACAGGTTGATCTAGATGTTCATAGAAGGTCCTTTCTAACCAAAATCATTCTATGAAAGAACTGAAAGAAATATTCTTGCAATGCTAAATACAGTATCAGATTTTCAGACTGTGCCTGGCTAAATACAGGCAGCTGGAAAAAGATGACATCCACAATGGAAGTAAATGAACCCCATAACAGTGGGGGGAAAAAGTTCACATATTAAAAAGAAAACAACAAATCACAATTAATTTAAGGAGGGAAATAATTTATCTAATCAGGTATCAGTTAGCTAGTGCTAGGTCGAAGAAGGCTTGGTGACCAAGACTTCATCCCATATTGTGAATAGCAGCTCTAGTGGCAGGAGCAGAAAGAGGGCAAGAAAGCTTCAGAGCGAAGACCTGCTCTACAGGCTACCTGTTTTCCAGCTTCGTTCTGTCAGACACTGCCAGACTGTTTTAACAGTATGAGATACAGAGTAGAGAGAGATAATAAGCTCAAAGTGACCAATTTTCTAAGAGAAAAAATGAGATGGGAGGTGAGCACCTAAGAGCTGCCAATCAGAACTAAATGATATTATGATGATACTTACCTGACAGTTGATGAATGAAAGTCTAACAGGTCTGCACAACTCTTCAATCTGTACCTTTCTATATAAAGGCAAAGGGAAAGGGAAAAATGAAGGTTCCAAAATACAAAAATTGGAAGATTCATACTGAAGACTCCTTTTCCTTTAAACCCCTGCATTATTTTATAGAATTATTCTAAGACAGTGATGTAATGGTGTTTACACACTCTCATTCATGCCTACCTTACAAGGTAGCCTTCGCTGATAATTCAGCAAGAAAGATACTGACTCTTTGTTTAGAAAAATCCCATGGAAAAAGGTCAGAGGAGAAAATGCAAAAAAATTCTTTCATAATCTCAGCTGAGAAGAGTCCTCAGACAGAGAAAGAAAATGATACATATATAAACATTCCATTTTCAAAGCCCTAAAACCATTCCTAGTATCATCCACTGAAGTATGTAAACATCATCCCCTTTCTTTTAATACAGGAACTGAAGTAAAAAGAGGTATTAAGTGGCCTGAATTTGCAATAAAATCACTTGATGAACAGAGGTTGAACTCAAGAGTTTTGGACTCAGGCCTGAAATGGTGATAGGTCTAACAGAAGAAAAACCAGGGCAAGCTCCTGTAATGGCTAATATAGATTCACATTATTAACAGAATCCACCCAGGTAGCAAAACCAAGTTGCAGATACAGGAGCAATTATATACATGCTAACACTAACTCAGTCATGTGTCTTTCCGTTTCAGAATAAAACCAATATTCTCTTGAGCAACTCTTTTCACATCCTGTTAGTAAAGAGCTACACTGGCAAGCAGGTAATAATGACTGTCACTTACAATATGAATGCCATTCACTGCTCCCCTTCTTCACTTCTCAGAAGGTAGGAAGTGTGCACTGAAGCCAAGAGAGCCTAAACAGTTTTATGCTCTTTTCATAAGGTAAGTCCAAAAACCAGCATACCACCAGCTGCATATATATATAAAAGTTACAGGACTTTAAAACAAAAAAAAAAAATCTATTTCTATACATACATATTTCTTCACAGCACAATCCACAAATAACTTCATATACTTAATAACTTCATATACGGAATGAAGTATATGTAATAAATAGCTCACATATTCAGAGTCTAATTATCAGTAGGCTGTGATTGCATACTGGAAGTTAAAGATACAATTAAGTATACAGTATAGGACAGTGGTTTTCACTTCAAGCTTCAAAAATTATAGGTACTTTTGTCATGATGTACATTGCTTTTTTATTCAGTTTTTTTTTTTAACTCAATACACCATTTGGCCCAGTGCAGATTGACAAAACTCTTCAGTTAGAATCAAAACTTTCCAAGCAAGATATGGAGGAAAAGACAGGTCTTTCCTCCAACATTATAAAATTAGCTTCATAAGGTCATTTTTCACCCTAGACTGAAACCAGATAGAGTGTTAAAGGATTCAGTGGTAGTAATGCTTATAATTCTTATGTTTTAGTCATTTGCTATGATTTACTTAAATCAGAGGTATCCATACAGGAGAAATTTTTCTTGTTCTAGTGTCTCAACTACAAAAATGTGGGGCATACTCCTAGTTTTATATTATTTCAGCTCAGCAGACAGATATTTTCATGCCTTTCTAGAACAAGGTTGCAAAGATTTTGTTTTAGAAACTGTCTAAAAAGCCAATATAATTAGACTTTCCTAGATTTCATTTAGCCAGAAATAACCTTATGGTAACTTCAGTACATATTTTCCTAAGTAATAAGAAGATCATCACAAACAGAACCTTATAATGTGCCCCAAAATCATGAAGTTATTAATGTGGATCTAGAGTGTTGGCAAATGAATTAACAATTGACACAATAAGATGATAATAGCAACCACAGTCCTGTTCTTGATTTCCATATGGTCACTCTCCATGGCTGGAATACTGGAGTGCTCAGGTAATTTCTTGCTAACAGGATGCTGTTCAGAGCCATAACCAACCAGCTGTCATAATTTATACTGTATTTGGGATAAGATCAGCCCCAGGGACAGACAGTCACTGTTGCTCCTTTATGTAACTTTGTTGTGGGCCCACAGGACTCATCTGTGGCCTAAACAACAACCAAAGCAAAGCCAATTTATACACTAAAACTAATTGCTTACATGTTCATTGGAAGTAATTGACTATTATGGAATATTTAAGAAAAAAACATACTTCACCATACCTAGCTTTTGCATATGTTTTCCCTTACAGGGCAGTTCCCTTGATCTATATAGTGACATGCCATAGTTACTGAAAATCACAATTTTCTTAAAATCACAAGAGAACCAGGTAAATTCCAAGGCCTCAGAGGCTTAAAAAACCTCCATGTAGAAAATAGGCTGAGGGGAAATAAATGTACTTTCTATTTTTTTGTTTCTTTTGTGTGTTAGCTTGTTTCATTTTTTTTTTATTATTTTTCTTGTTTGTTTTTAAAATCTAAAACACTAATGTCTCTATATTTTTCTTTGACAGTACACTAATTTCTAACTGGTCTTGTTCATCCTTGTGACTCAGCTGTGTTGTCAGCCACATTACGCATCTGTTTTGCTCTGGAGTTTAGCAGTGACCATTGCAAATACTTGCTAATGCATGTGCTTTTCACACAGAGGAAAATGCTTTCCACTTGAATAATTTGTTCTGCACAAAAAGTAATTTCAACAAGGCTACAATGCCTGTTGGGGTACAGACTTTGGAGACATCCCAAAGAATGCATAGACATACAGCAGTGTATCTCACAGGCTTGCTAGTGTTAATCTCCCACATCATGAGGATAAGCTCAGGCAGGGAGAGAGGAAGAAGCTGCATTAAACATTGTATGTTTCCCTACAGTAAGATCTGGGGAAAGATAAGCACTTTTCCCTCAAAGCATTCCCATTATAATTAGCATTTAATTATATCTTCCATCTTCATTTATGGTCTTTTAGATGTATATTTATTATCATCTTATCTGACAGTTTGTCTTCTTTAGTGAATGACCTTAATCTTCAAAATACTCCTTATGGCCAGAGCGTGCTATGGTATAGGAAACAGCTTTTAAAAAGGAAATTTAAGATTCATGATAGAACAGACAGTTGTTTGATAATCATTTGCTTTGTAACAATGGATAGGAAGCAGTACAGCCTGTAACTCTAATGATTCATTTATCTGATTTTATAATAAGCCATTGCTAAAATTTTTATTGGCATTTCCATTTTGCCATTAAATGTCACTGACAGGAATTACTCAGCTCATCTTTCTGCAATCATACTCATGAGAAAGCTAATGAAATGACAGTGAGAAATATAGTAACTATAAGTAATAGCCAAGTAACAATCTAGTGCTCAGAAAACACTCCTTACCAATTACCACCATCCTTTAGATCCTGGATGTATGAGCTAATGGAACATCAACAGAGGTGACAAGTCAGGTGTAGTCATAGATTCATAGAATGGCCAGGTTGGAAAGGACCTTAAAGATCATCTAGTTCCAACCTCCTGCCATGGGCAGGGAAGCCAATCACTAGACCAGGTTGCCCAGGGCCACATCCAGCCTGGCCTGCAAGGCTGTAAGGGATGGAGCATCCACAATCTCTCTGGGCAACCTGTTCCAGTGCCTAACCACTCTCTGGGTAAAGAACTTCCTTTTAATCTCCAATCTAAATCTCCCCCTTGTCCTACTACAATCTGACCACCTAAAAAGTTTCTCCCCTTCTATCTTATAATCCCCCTTTAGGTACTGGGAAGCTGCTCTAAGATCCCCTCGAAGCCTTCTCTTTTGCAGGCTGAATAACCCCAACTCCCTCAGCATATCTTCACAAGGGAGGTTCTCCAATCCTTTAATCATCTCTGTGGCCTCCTCTGGACTTGCTCCCAACATTTTTCTGCTGAGGAGCCCAGAACTGGATGCAGTACTCCAGCTGAGGCCTCACAAGCACAGAGTAGAGAGGCACAATCACCTCCCTAGCCCTGCTGCTCATGCCTCTCCTGATGCAGCCCAGGATGCAGTTGGCTCTCTGGGCTGTGAGTGCATATTGCTGGCTCATATCCAGCTTTTCATCTATTATGACCCCCAAGTCCTTCTCATGAGGACTGTTGTTGTCTTTTAATATCACATATGTGATGAATTAAGATCAGGCTTTGGGTTATGAAAGGAATTCTCTATCTCTGAGGTAAAAATGAAAAGGCAAGAAAGATGCAACCAAGAATGGAAGTGCTCTATATGCTGTATATGTGCTATATTGTAAAAAGAGACAAAAGTTCCAGACAAACATTAAGGACACATTGGTTTTTACTGTCATTAAAATGTGTTCAAAATACATTCACTATGGAAGTGACAGCTGCTTGACTAGGATTACTTCATTAGAAGAGGAAAAATAAAGAAGAGAATTTAGCTACATTGTAAAACTAAACATTAACACCTAAGAATGGGTTTCCTTCCTTTTTGCTTGAAAAAGCAAAAGTCCAGAAACAATCTCTCCAGCAAAGGTCAGATTCATTTCTATCAACAGCATATTTTCCATCATTTCACTTCTTTTTAGGGATACACTTTACAGAGGCAATAGTCAGCTCCAGCTGGGAGGCCTCTTAATTATTTTGTTTGTTTTAACTAACTGGGTATTTCCACTACATGGTGATATGAGCACTTCAACATCATCACAGTATTATGCAAAATATAGTAAGTCAAAACAATAAGCAAAATTACTGTTTTGTACTTCAATATACACATCTTTAATCACCTTTCTTTGGACCTTTGTTTATTGGTTTGCATGTTTACTTTTACTCAATAGAAGATAAAAAATTATGAACAGAAAATATACTGTATATTTTACAGATATCAAGGCACAGGAATTAAACTCTTTTCAGATGTGCTATGGCAATTATTGAACATGAATACTCAAGTAATTACTATGTTAAATACCTTACTTAAACAGGCAGAGTACAAATTAAAGCTACCCTAATTTGTCTGAAATCCATAGCTTGCTCTGAAGTGGCAGTTTTGTCTTTTTGTTCTTTTTTATTTTTGTTTAAAGAAAAAAAATTAATATTTATTGATGTAAGTAGAACAGACTCAGTTTTCTGCCTCTTCTTCTACATTTGACATTATACCAAAAAGGGGAGGGGGTATATCTACTCAAGTTACTAACCAGAGACAAATAGAATAAACTAAAATGACTAAATAGAAACAAAATTTACACTTACTACAGTAATAATTTAATAATTAAAATTAATAAGATGAAGAAACAAGTTGTATAGAATGTTTTTCCATCCTGACAAAAAGACAGCAAACCTACAATCTGCCTCACTAAACTGAGTTAGAAAAGAGTTGTTTGGATGAAACAAATATGCATTTTGGTGGAGCAAACACTGAAATTTCAAGTCTGTAAAGTGTCTTCTTTCTCTTGTCTTACCTCAGGATATTAGTCTATTAATCACTTTGCTCTTCCATTCATAGCAATACACACAAAAATTGGGATGTGTTAAATGATATGGACTGAAAGACTTCTCCCCTCGGAATCTCTTAACATTAAAAAATTCAGATATTCCTTGGAATGTATTTTCCACGAACTGGGTCACAGCTAAAGCCAAGGTGTAACAGCATTGCTGTCACTGTAGGAGTAAAGGAAGATGGAGTCATCCTGTTTCAGACCAGTCTCTGGAGGAATGTTATGTCCCCAAATGGACTTAGAGCAGGTACTTATCTGTTCAAAGGAGCCAGACTTAGCCATTTCTGTATAACATCAAAGCAAATTTTCTTAGGAAACTAAGGGAATTGCTGACTGCAGGGACAGGTGGCCAACAAGGATTTAAATATTTTACTCTGGCTAAAGCAGCAATTAGTTACCTAAGTTATCTGTGGAACAGATGGCATCTTAGGAGGAGAAATGATAGATAAATAGTTTCATTTGAATAATTTTTGATAGGTAGCTTTGGGAGGAGTACCAAGCAATACCATGTCAACAATATATCACCACCACATTTTATCTTAAAGTAAGAATACTGTGTAACAAATTCATGATTACTTCCTTCAGCACTTTTTATTATAAGAAAAAAACACATTACCTGGTTAGTACTTGGACAGTATATTGAAGAACAGACATTAATATGGTATGGTATTGTTAACCATATGGCAAAGAGCAAAACTAAAGCTATAGTTTTGGTCACCTAGAAAAGGCAAAAGAAAGAGGACGTGGAATATCCAAATTCTTACACTACGTGGGTGAGATATCCAATTGGCAAATACCTCAAAGGAGTAAAAGAACATTTATAAACTTCACCAACTTTGAGAAGTATGTAGACATTTCCAGAATGAAATGAACAATAAAATTAAATACAAATACATTTAAGAAGAAAATCACACTGCTTGCTTTAGACCTTTAAAAGTTACTTACCTAGTCAATGTCTCATGAAATTCATGTCATAAAATTAATTCAGATGATTACTTTAAACCACAGCTTTAATGGATTTAAACTATAATGAAAGAACTTAAAACAAAAGGACCATGAGACTAATGACAAAGGACTCATAAGTGACTTATGGGCTTAGGGTTAGGTCTATTTGTATTTAACAACCTCATTAGTGTATAAAAATGACAGAAAGGGATCATAGAGATTAGAAATACAATCCAGATAAAACTCTGCATGTAGTAGCACAGTATCCAATTTCAAAAGAAACTTTCCCAGGAATAAAATACCCACCCTTAAGCCTCACAACTGAAATCTAATAACCACAAAGATATGTTCTCCCTTTCTCAACTTTAGAAGTGCTCTGATCTAGGGCCACTTAATAAGCACTTACTTCTCTGCTCTCTGTGATAAATATCAATGCTAGGCAGATGGAAAGGTGTAACATAGATGTTACATCTTTACAATAATGTCCAATGACAGAGGTGTCCTGCTGTTGGGGTGAAATCAATATTAAAAACCTGTTATGGTAGTTCCACCAGCTGTGATTTAAAAGTGATAGGTTTATTCTTTTTTACAAGCTTGTATCCTCAGCTGTAGCCATGCACTAAAATAACTTGAGGAAATATTACATGATAAAGGCATTAAGAAATAATAATCATTTTATTTAAGTTCAACATCTGAGAACACTTCAAAACTGGTGCTATTATTTTCACATTACCAGATTATTTTACATTTTTTTATAAGAATTTGATTTAATTAAGATACACTTTCTGGTTTGAGGGTTTTCAGGGTTTTTGGGTAGGATTTTTTTGTTGGTTGTTTTGGGTTTTTTTGTTAGTGCTTTTGGTTTTTGTGGGATTTTTTGTCGGTTTGGGTTTTTTTCTGGTACAGCTGTTTATTTCTGTACAACTGCCTTTGTGTACACCAAGCATGTACAAACTTCACTGCATTAATACTGAGCTAAGGAAGTAACCAGAAGAGCTGGGGGCAAGCAAGCTGTTGAGACCCGAGATGACCCATGCAGGGAAAAAGCTTTCCATGACAGGAAGATGTTTGGACATGTGAAAGCTGAATAACTGTTTTTTGCAGAAAATGGCAACTAGATCATCACATTAGCATGTGGGATTCTACTGCAAAAGGAACGTTTTGTCACCACATGAAAATTAAATCACTCATGCTTCAGAGCATCTACTGCCTCTCATCATCATGTGAATGGCAGGGGTTATATTCAGGATTTTGTGCCTTTTGTGAATTGCAGCAAATAGCTAATTTCACCCAGATTTTAACTATTTGAGTTGTATTACAGCTTCAGTGCACATCCACACTAATACAATGCCCAGGATATTGGAGACAAACAAATGTAAGGCAGTAAAAACCAATCAAAACCAAAACATGCAACAGGAGCCATTAGCACTAATATGATATTTAGCCAGTAATTGAGTGGCAAGTCTCTGAAGTTAAGATGGGAATGAGCATGGTATAGTTGTCTTGTAAACAGATGAGAGAACAAGATACAATTTCCATGAGAAAGTGCATTGGTGTATGATATTTTATGTCTGACAGGACAATAGAACAAAACCAATTTTCTGTATAGGTAGAATTTAAAGAACAATTACTCACAAGTGTTACTTCTAATTCAAGAATTCATTTTTCAGAATGCCCCAAGAGACCAAACTGACCTGGAGCAATAAAGACTATAAAGACTAGCAGAAGACAGAGCTGAATGTTATTAAACCAAAAGGAGTGGTATGGTTCAGTAGTTGCCACAAAGGAGCTAGGAGAAGGAAATGAGCTCAGTGGACATTCTAGCATTATTCTATGCCTCCTAAGTATAAATTAATGTATTAAAGAACTTGTATGTTCCTTGAGATCTTTCAAATCTCAGTTGCTGTTACTTTCTTGCTTCAGTAAACCACAGTGAATTGAATAATAACCCAACCTTATTTACATCATGTATTTGATGACACCAGCAACAACATTGCTGGTTTTATTCTATGTATTTCCGCATCAATAATCTGTGAATATCCTGCAGCAAATTTTCATGTATTTTCTGTTGACCAATTTAGCAGAAAACATTCTGGCAAAGCAGATCTCTGAGTATATTAGTTTAAGTAAAAAATTAAAGGAAAGCATTTTGGTAACTGTTCATAGAAGACTACAATTGCAAATTAATGATCTGATCTAATACCCATCTGTTTGGCTGGAAATTTTCAGTAAAATTCAATAGGAGTTAGTCACATAGGGATACTAAGTTCAGGGCTTAAACATAAAGGGGCAGCAATATACCCACTTTTCTCAGTAAAGTATAAAATATTTCAGTGATATAATTGTTTTGATAATGCATGGGATTATAAAAAATATTTTCTTAGATATAGGATTATGATAAAAATTTATCCTACAGTAATTAAAAAAATCAGATCCTTCTGAAAAACATTTCCTTCATGGCACCTAGTTGCATCCATGTGTTAAGCTTCCTGCAGCTGAGCTTTGAAGGAATTCTGTTGTTAATCACTTACTGCCTCACTATGATGCAGTTCCTGGGGAAAAACAGTTTAACTTAATTCTTTTGAATTTGCTTTGGTAATCAATTAAAATGCTCATTGGTTTCAGAAAACCATCAGGAGACCTATAGTGAAACATAATGCAGTTTGTATAGTTTAATTAGCTAAATTACAATATTTAATAAATGAGACACCTATCTCTAGTGACAATCAAATATTGTCACTGATCTTGGTCTATAGGGATATTCCTTTTTTAATCTTTTTTATGATAGCTTGCAAAATGCTAATTTTAATGGGATTTATGCCAACACAGTTAGAGAATGTACCCCGTATTACCTGTATTCACACCTATATTCCCACTCTGAAAAGTACAACACTCAGTGCTTTTTATAAAAAAAAGATAAAATAAGTGAACTAAAAATACACAAGGGGTGTCATTGCACTTCTAAACCAATATTGATTTAAGTAACAGATTTTAGACCAGCTGAATAGCTGTCAGAGTACTCACAGGTCATCTCACCTACAGGAAAACTTGACCCTGAATCTCATTGCACATAGGAGACATGAGTGCCTGTACAGCAAGTACAGAAACATTGTAATACAGTAATAAATGGTTTGTTTGTGTCCACTCATATTAGACTTTTTCATGACTTCAAGAAGCTAATATTTAACTTTTTCAGCATAATTAAATACAGTTATTTTCTCCATTATTAATATGGTTTTCCTACCTAAAGTAGTAGCCTAATACAGCTTGGGTTGTAAAGGAATTTGCATGTAAGATACAGTTCTAAATTTTATTGCTATCCCAGTTTTGCTTGCTTTGACAAATTGTTGTTCAAAAGCAGCAAAACCACACCAAAAAAAAGAAATTATTTAACAGATTTTTATGATGCTTTTGACTGTGTTTATTGAGGTACAAAATATTTAGTCTGGGGCTACTGCGTGACAAGAATGTCTCAGCTTCACTTGAAAGCCAAAGGCAAGATAATTTTCTCTTGTTGCCAAAAGTATCTGTAAGCACTGAAGGAAGAGGAACTTGCTTGTAAACATCATTACACAGCATTCTGAGACAGAAGAGTAATCTCAACAGATACCATGTGATGTTCCTTAAGTTCTGAATGTCAAAGCCCCTTGTTGTGAACTTTGGAGGCACAGGAAGCTGAAGCACTGCAGAGTACTCAGTAAATCAAATTCCATTCTGGCACTAAAGAGCTAAACTGCCAGTGAAATCTTTGATTCACTGTGTGTTCTAGCGCATTTATTTGTTTATTAGTGTGAACAGAGCTCAAGGACCAGGGACAATTCATTTCCAATCCATGCTGGATTTCAGTGAGAAAGGTGTTTTTGGATAATTAATGCTGATTCCTCCTCCACATTGCCAATAAATATAATTTGCTCCAAGTATTAATTGAACACACTAGGGGCAGAAATTCCATTAAGCCGTATTTAATTTCAAGATTGGTGAGGTGAGAAAATTGCTTCAATGTTTTATAAGGAAAAAAGTATCCATCCCTGTAACTAGAGGTATTTTTCGAGGAAGATATATGGTTAAGGAGTATAGGAGGTTTTTAAGGCAAAAAAAAACCCATGTTCAGCCTCAAAGCATGAAAATCTCTCATTTACCTTCTTGAAAATAAAATATCTCACAGGTTTGCAAAGTGAATAAATGAAATCAGTGAATACTTCCCTCCATGTATTCTACACTCAGTAACACCTGCTCCTTTTTACAGCTTTCTCAGGAAAGCATTCAGCTCCTATCAGCAACTGTAAGCTCTCCCACTGACAAACACTATCTATGATCCACGGACTTGCCAGCTTAACATCACTCTCTTTACTGACTCTCTAGTTTTGCCATTCCCTGTAGGACAATCTCTTTAAAGAGCATCCACTTGATTGATGTATTGACACGCAGCTTTTCTGAAGCACTTCATGTGTGGACAAACTTTGAAAAATTGCTTATACTGTTCAAAAAAAAAAAAAAGAGAGAAGCAAACACAAATATCTAAGCTAGCCCCAAAACAAGGAACATTCTGAACAAAAGTCTTTAAATATTTATATTCTAGAGAAATGATAACATGTTGCTTGTTTCCTATGAACATGCTCCAAAAGTAGCATTTACACTCTTCTTCTATAGAGGGATCAGCCAGAGAGCCAGTTCTTGTCCCAAAGTCATTTCACCATATCTACTTTCTNTGAGGAGGAGTGTGGGTGGAGCCCTCCCTGGAGCTTGGTTCGCGAAGCCGAGCCATACATACTTTCTTCAAAGAGAGAAGAATTTGCAACATCCTAGTTTAAAACTAATAAAATCCTGATCACTTACTGCAATTCCCTAGATGGATATCTATGTAATCTTTTAACTGTGGTTAAAGTGACTCTTTCTGAGCTAGAGTCATGAAAGCCATCATATTCTAATTTTCGGAAAGCTTGATAGAACCAATATTCTTAGTATAGATGAAGAGTAATGAAGTGTTTTCTTTCCCATAGGAAAGTCTTCCAGTCACATTCTTTGATGCCAACTAACCTTCACATCTGCTACTTCCCTATTGATTGCAACAACTTGGCACTTTTGTAGACTCTCTGATGGAGAGATTCCATTCAACAACACTACTTCCTCTTTAACAAAACAAGTGCAGCAAAACAGCAGTGTGTTTCCTATACCTTCAGGGGAAGGGCTGTGTGCAAATTATGCAGACAAACACGCGTCATTATTTACATGTCTGTCTATGGAGAAGAAGAGCATTTGTTCCTTTTATACTGAAGCATTGCCTATGTAAAATTATGCAAAGTAGACCTAGTTTTGAATTTTTAAACAAATGAGGAGTCATTATGAGTCCCACTTAAAAAGTACATCTCAAAATACATGGTGCTCACTATGGAAATAAGCTTGAAATTAGTCATCGCTTAAAATATGATCCAAACATATATTTACAAATCAGTAATGCACATTAGGAAATATCAGAACTAAGTGCATGCTTATTTTGCTGTCCTTGAATAACAAGTCATGAAAGGTTCTTTTTTTAATGTAAAATGAAATCTTTTCTTCTTGAGACATACTACATTAATGAAATATTTTATTCAAAATTAAAATGGTAAGTAATATCCATTATCTAATAGTCCTCATTTATAATGCTGTGGGAAGCAGCAGCATGACAAAAAAAGGCACCACATACTTAAAGATCAAATATAATATTTTAGTTTCAAACAGACTGAAAATATTAAATCATTGGTGTTTTATTTGCATTTTAATTTGGCTTTCCTTTAGTTCTAACCTCTGGATTTCTTTTAAAGCTTTAATGATCACAGTTTGTCCTGTGTATAGTATTATTTGGAATCAACTTTTTGTTTTGTTGGGTTTTTTCTCCTTCTATTTATGAATAGATTCACAAAGGCATTGAAACACTTGATATCTACTGAAATCAATGGCAGCTTATTTATGCAGGATGCATAGAAAGAGGAAATAAGAATGTAGTTTCATTTTAGGATTTACAGGTTGTACAAATATTTTCAAAGGCAATTGGACTAGAGGACAGTTGTCTTCCAACTGAATTACTCTATTTTACTCTATTCTAGTCTAGATTTTTTTTTCTAGTCTTTTTCACCTTCTAATCAAGAAGTCCAATTTGAAAAAAAGAGAATTAAAAATTTCAGAATCTGGTAGAGGGTATATATTGTCTTGAATGTGGGCAAATTGTATTTTATCTCTAAACAAGCTTGCTAATTTTGCTGGGTCCACTTGTTAACCTCCTCTATGCATACAGAAACCCAAATGTTAGCAAAACTTGACTATACAATTAAAATCCAGGAATCAATTACTGCAGCCTCGTCATCTTGAGGCTTAAAGGTGATTCCAAAAATTTACTATGCCAAATCTTTTGCTTGATTATTCTTGCTATTTTTTTTAATCCAGGAAAAAAAAAAGAAACAACATTAAAATAGGTGCCTCTAAATGCATTAAGAGTTGCAATAACAGTTGTTAATTAAACCATATCACAAGTTGGAAATCCAAAGAAATCCAAATCTTAGAGGATGGCAATGGGAAAGTGTTTGGAGCTTGAAGTGGCTTTAGAAATGGTAATCTGTACATACCCTCAGATTTTGCATTTCTTGATTTAAACCTACTGAGCTTTAATGATTCATTTGACCCAATTTGCTGAACTGTACCATTCCATTCAAAGTTTCTGGCATAGAATGTGTCAAGATTACCACATACTCCCAACAAAATATGCAAACAATGCAAACACATTACTGGTGTACACATCAAATGCCTATGCCTGTCACCTTAATTTAATAATAAAAAAAATTAATTACACTTATAAATGCAAAAAAATGACAAACTATACAAGAGATGACACAGCAACATCTGTCTTGCTAGTGGAGGATAAATGTACTCAACCTCTAATATAATCAAGCATATGGACTCACATGAGCAAAGCAAAATGTTGGATTGTGTTTATTGTTTCTTATTTTTAATTTTGATTTAGAAATACAGGCTTTTGCAATTACTGGTTTATTTTTAGGAACACTCATTTTGACCAGCTCAGTATTTTAAATATGACATTTCTAAACACAGCTCAGAATTCTGGCCATAGCCCAACTCGTGAACTTTTCCTATGATATGGAAGATTTTTCTCTTTGGTTTTTGTGTTCATTTCAGTCTCAACGTGTAAGACAAGAAACTCTTCACAGCCTTTAAACCAATCATCTAAAAGAAGACAAATATCCCCTTAGTGCTAGTTAAGTCAGTCAGCTTCGTTATGGAATTAAAACTATTTATATTACTGTTTGTAAATTTAATTCATTTACATGCATACATATTTTTCAATCACAGCATTTCCCTACAGTCATACTGCAGTTTATATATCTATTTCATGACATATATGCACAGGAAATGTTATGAAAGTTGCCTAGTGTTTAGTGAGTGACAAGAAGCTTTGTAAGATTGACCTCACTTACTTATAGCCAACTACATATAAGCATCTAGGCCAAGGTACTAATCTAAGCTTCTCTACAGGCAATGGAAAAGTTCTGTAACTCTGGAGAATGTTGTTGTTCTAGAACAGTTACTTAAGATAGTATGGAAGAACTGCTTTCTGGTGCCTTTTCAGTCTCTTTCTAGTGAAGGTATAAAAAGACCTCTAGATGTGGTGCTTAGGGACATGGTTTACTGGTGGACTTGGTAGCGTTAGGTCAATGGTTGGACTTGATGATCTTAAACCAAAATATTTCTATGATTCTAAAGCATTGAGTATCTGTATTGTGCAGATTAAGTAGCTTGAATACATAAAATACAAGATCAATTAATCCATGGATACTGAAAAATGCTTAAAAGGCATCCAAAGCCAGTGAAGGTTATGTAATTACTGCCACAGGTGTAATGCAAAAAGGATGGCTTAACCAATCTCAACAAGCATTCTGTTTGGAGAAAGGAATACCTCTGGAAAATAATCACTCTAGTAAGACTTTATGTGGTGTCCAGGGCAATTCTGGCACTGGAAATATTTTCTGCACAAAGCAATGTTAATGCAGTTGGACAACACCTCAGTAGTATCACATATAACCTAGCAAGGCAGAACCAAGAGTTCACCTCTGTTAATGAAGGGAGGCTTTGAGGCTGCTTCAGTGGGCAGGAACTCAACACTGAAGGTTGCTTATATTGCAGGATCTCCCATAAAACTGGCTAAATCAAGAGACAGTTCACTCTGGAGAGTTGTTTCTGAATCACACTCCCAGAATGAGTCACAGAGCTAATCTGCAAATTTTACATGGCTACTTGTTGGTAGATCTACTTGCATTGGTTCTCAGATGGATTCCTAATTTCCTAAAGAAAACATAATTCTGAAATCTGTCTTTCATTCAGAATGCTATTTGCAGTTGAAAGATTATCATGTAGTTAAAGTGTGGGCTGAACAATATTTGTACAGCATCTGGCTTGACTTTCTACAGACAAGTGTACAGTCAATTACTATTTTTTTCTCCTCCTCTGGGCTCTGATTTCTTTTATCCTATATTTCTATCCAACTGGCAATTAGATCTTGCTATATTTTACCATACCTTATACACTGATAAAGACCAGCTTTATTCAGACAAACTCCATCATGTACCTACAGAATGGATCATTAATGCATGTTCACTAATTAATGCAACTTTGAAAAATAATACTAATGTCAGCTTCTTGCTGGTGCATTCATTTTAGCTGTACATTATATTCACACTCAGAAAAACTTATGGAACAGGGAAGTCAGATGGGACCATAGGTTACACAGTTTAGCCCATCTGAGAATTCTGTGCGGAAATCAGCCTAAAACTTTTCCCCCTATGAATATTTGAAGTTAGGCAGAAACAAATGCTGAGCTGTGTAAAATATTAATTGATCCAAAGACAGTAAGACTTTTCCTAATGCCAACTTTTAATTAACTTCCAATGTCTCTCTTCAACTTCCTTTCAAAAATAACTAGTGGGAACCCAATTCATATGCAACTATTTCATTCAATATATTAATTTTTGTGAATGTCTAATCTTGTTTTTCACTGCAAAGTTATGTATATCTCTTTGAGAGGACCTCAAAAAGCATTTGTAGATGTTCCATCAGTTTCTAGGAGCTGTAGCTGGTCACAGAGAAAAATGGTAGCTAAAAATTGTGTGACTTTTGAGCATAAATAATCATGAGTACCACATGCTATCCTGCAGTTAAGAGTGCTTACTATCTGGATGTATGGCACAATGCAGAACAAATCTTTGCAGAAATGAAAAGTTGACTATTTCTTGTGTTCATCCTTTTCAGCCCATAAGGTAGAAACATGGGAAAAGAGTATAAGGAATGAGGAATGGGGAGTGGGGAAAGGGAAGGGAAAAGGCATGAGCATGGACAAAGGTAAGGGTGGAAAGGTAGTGGATTTCTATCACATTCCATCTGTTTTTAGTTTCATTCCTCAGAACTGAAATGCAACAGGCCCACAAATATATGCTCTTATTTACTGCAGGAGCAGTAACAGCTCTGACATCCCCAGAGAAGAGGCAAGGGTCAAGACAGCATAAAATCATTTCAGTCACTTTGTCTCAGTACCCAGAGAGCTGGTTGGAATGAGGCCCTTTATGTGAATTAGTTCTGCTTTCTGCCTTCAGATTAAAAAGAAAGACAGTTCACTTCAAAGAACTTAATGGTATCAAATTTATCTGAATTTCTTCTATTTAGAATTCAAATGCACTGATGCTCTTGTTATAGTCTGTGATAATGCATCATCTAACCTTCCTACCTCTACCTTCCTGCCTTGATCTTTTAAAGAAATAAGGAGAACTCAGTGAGGCAGAGGTATTTTAAACTCTCTGGCCAAAGCCCACCTCTTCCTCTCACAGACTCTGCCATTGCAGATTCACTTCTTATAAGTGCATGGAGTGACCACAGACCTTGCTTTGCAGGGTTGCAACCTGACTGCTTTTTTTTGTACATTCAGAGAAGTAGTGGTTAACTAAGGTGTTCCTGCAAAGAGGGAATAATCATGGGAAAGGGGATATAGTGCATTTCAACTATATATGTCTCTAGCAGATAGGTCCAAACTATGATGATCAAAAAGAAGGAAAAAAGATTATATAGTATTTATATTCAACTCCCTTTTTAGTCAAAAATGACAAATGTGTTTTATACATAAGAACAAGTCTGTATTTGTTACATTGAAATGTAACTCACCTACAAACTGAGCATTTATCTGTTACCAATTAGCGTTATCCAGATCAGCACATGGAGGCTGCCACACCAAAAATTGTTTTCCATTAGTCACTGTCAGTCAGTGGGTATGTGAGAAGCTCAGAAGTGGTGTTTCTTTTATCTTTGACTTGCAGAAATTCCCTAAATAGTTAATACACACAGCTAAACTTCATGATGTTTTATTTGCAACATTCAGCTAAAGGTTCTACGTGTGTATGTGCCCATGTGCTTGCATTATTGGTTAAATAGATAAATGTCTGTTACAATGCTCAAATCCAGGTAAGAAAAGCTCACTGAAGTTATAGTGGCTTTAAGCCTATCAGTGCCAGTATCACTCATGACAAATGAATGGCATTCATACTTTTACTCTTGCTGTTATTCTTTCATTTGTGTCAGGGGATCTGACACGTACACCAGTTGCAAGCAGTAGGAAAATTCCCCTACAACTCCTCCTTTCAGCCTTAAGAGGCTGTTTCTTTTTTTTTGCAATGTATAGGTAGAGCTTCGTGTTATTTCCTTTAACAATAGGCTGGGAATTGAGAAGAGAGAGAGAGACACTAAGTGCCTAATTGTTGCCTCTCCTTCCAGATTTCCTGATGGACATGGTAACAAAACGGGTAGGGAAAAAGTGAGAGGCAGGGGTGTGGTGTGGAGTCAAAGAGTCAGACCTTGGTGGAGAAAAAACAATGCAGGAAAAAAAGGTAGATACTGTAGAAAAGTAGAGTTGGGGTATAAAAATGGATCCTAAAAAAGAAAAGAAACTGGCAAATGTTAATGATAAATACAGTGGTCTATCAGATAATTCTAAGGTGTGTGAGTCACATTTCCTGAATTAGTCATAGAATCATAGAACAGTTACAGCTGGAAGAGACCTTGAAGATCATGAGTGCAGCCTTTGTCCTAGCCCTAGCAACCTGCTAAATGATGCCTCCCAATGCAACATCTACCTGTCTCTTAAACCCCTCCAGGGATGGGGACTCAAGCACCTCCCTGGGCAGCCTGTTCCAATGGCTGACAACCCTTGCAGCAAAGAAATTCCTCCTAATGTCTAACCTGAACCTCCCCTGGTGCAATTTCCATCCATTTCCCCTTGTCCTATCACTCTCCACTAGGCAGAACAGATAGTCACCTATCTGCCTTTCAGTAAGTGATCTTGAAAAAGGTGTATTCCCTTTTAGTGCTTCAGCTTCCTTATCAGCAAAACAAGGATATAAAATGGCTCTCACAGAGAGCTGAGAAGACCTTTAATTGGTGAACCAGAAGTAAATGGCACTAATCTATTGCCATCTGAGAATGAAAAATTACTTCATTTTTTACTATTTGCTATCTAGTAGCCATAACTAAGAAAAGTTCTATTGTGCACATTACTGTACAAAAGCATAGGGAAATTCTGCCATTGAAAGGTAGAGATATGAAAAATCATGAGAAAAAAAGTTACATAGCAATTTCACAGAATAAAAAACAATTCAAAACCAACAACAACAACAACAAAACCTTCACATTTTAGACCACATATAAGCATATGTGCTGTAGTAGTTTCTTTGTATGAGGATGGAGAACTGTTTGAAAAACAGAAGCAGAATGGAATCAACACTGTTGAACTCCCATTCAGCAAGAAAACTTCAGCAGGTTTTAATCTAGTGGTTAGTTTGTCTGATTCCCATTTAGGTTCTCCTTCAATAAACACTTTTTGTTTTAGCACTGCACAGCTTTGGCCAAGTTCCAAAGTATTTTAAGAGAGAATTCAATGGACTGCTATATAGATAATTTATTCAGGAATTACTAACAGTCTCATGGGCAGCTACCAAGCCTCACTGTGATTGGAACTAATAACTACTACCAAGATATGATAATTTCATTTAACATTAGGAAACCATCTGGTGCCTTCGTTTCATGTTGTAACACAATGCCACTATTTTACTCAATCCATTCTCATTAAAACAAGACAAAGCAGCTAAGGAAAAACATACACACAGATGACAAATATATCCTCTCAATCATCTTTGTGCAGCCCCACCCAGAACTCATACTCTCATAGTTTTCTCAAGGAGGAGGGGACTACTAAAATCCAATCTGAACTCCTTTATAATGAGNACTCTCATAGTTTTCTCAAGGAGGAGGGGACTGAACTCCTTTATAATGAAGGCTATCTAGTCCATTAAGTAACCTCTAAAACAAAAGTGTAACATGTTTGGGCTGTGCTGGACCTATTTTCCTCACAATAGCTTCATGTGATGGGTGATTTCACCCCACACCTAAATAAGTTGTACCTGTGTTTAATTATGCTTACTCTTAAAAATATGCACCGTATTTCTAGTCTGAATTTGCCTAAATTCAGCTTTGAAACATTGAATCTCATTATGTCTTTTATAGCTAGATTAAACAGTCATCTACTTGCAAAAATCTCATTTCCATTAAGGCACTTACAGACCATAGTCAAGTCACCTCTTAACCTTCTCTTCAGCAGATTAAACAGACTGATCTTCTTTAGCCTCTAAACACACTGATCTTCTTTAGCCTCTGGAAACAATTCTTATTTCTAGACCTACAGTCATTCTTTCACCTTTAATGAACTCTTTCCAATTTTAAACATATTTTCAAAGTGTGCTTAACAGAACAGGACACAATCATTCATTAATAGTTTTCCTAATGCCATATAAAAATGTAGTGTTACTTCCTACTTGATATTCACTTGTCTATATATCAGAGTATATAATATATACCATTTAAAACCCTCCTTTAGCTTACTGAGAAAAGAGAAAGTATTCTGAAAGGAATTTAAAATGTGAATATTTATCCTGGTTTTTTTTACATACAAGTCCTAAAATATAAATAATTTTGACTCTCTTAAAACCCTCAGTCTTTAAACTTTCAATGTTGTTTCTTTTAGTTGCTTCACAAATTTCTTGATATCAAGAAATGTCTAATCGATTAGTTACTTCTACTAACTTCATCATCTTTTTTTCCAACAGGTATTCTGGGGAAAATACTCACAACCTTCCCAAAGTGTGCTAAATTAAGCAGCCTGTATCATTGTGAGACACTGAAGTTGAATTGATTTTTACTTCCAAGCAGAAGCTCAATGATCTATAATTATTTTTAGAAATTGAAACTATGCATACATTTCAATTGGCTCTATGGTCATCAGGTTAAATAGTGACTATTTACCATTGAAATCTCAAAACATTGTGTACTCTCTGAATCTGACGAGAAAAACTGAACACGTTCTTCAAATTCTGCACCAGTTTACAAGTTACCTTGGACCTCAGTTTGTTTAATTTTTAATAGACACGACAAAGCTTTGTGTGACAGTATAACAACTCACAAACCCAGAATATACTAGCCCAAATTCTTCAAAATATACCAAAGATTAAACAAATTGTTAAATACCTCTGTCTTTGGAAGATCCGAGACACCTATATGCTATCAACCAAAAGGAGTTATAGAATCATCCTCTCTCCCTTCATGCATACTTCTTACTAATTTAAACCCACTTAACTGCTTGATGAACTAGAAAAGAAAGATTTCTCTCTAATCCAGCAACATTTTTCACACTGTATCATATTTAATTATCTTAGTAAGAGGTTAAAGGGAATGTAAAACTGGAAGAATCTGAGCTTTTTATACAAGAAACTCCAAATTTCACTCAAAAGTTTCTAAAAAGTTTAAAGTAAAATGGTTGTTCTCAGTCTAGCTAATAATACCTTTAGTGTAGTAGATTACAGTCAAGTATAATGCCACTGAACTGGTACTGCAACAATCCAACAAAACTCAATCTTGAACAAGACTATAAGGGTTCTAGCTGAGCATAATGTTCAGGTTTCTTCACCTACTCCACTGCTATAAAATAAATTCTTTAAAGAAAATTCATCAGAAAAAATGTCTTATTTCCCACGAGTGATTTTGCATTTGATTGCTTTGCTCTCTTGCAAATCCTAAAAAGCAAGTGCTTGATTTTCAGTTGCTTTGGACAGCAGCGGGAGTCTTATCTGTTGCCTCTGAGCAAAGTGCCCAAACTTTCCACCCAACAATCAGGTTGTAGCATCTTTTCAAACTGAATATAAATCTTACCTTGAAGAAAGTCATGGTTGCTCCATCTTCAACTGCCCCATACTCTATTTTTGTCTGCTTGGCCAAATCGTCAGCAGAATCGATGGGGGATTCCATGCGTTCCACTGTCAGAAAGGCGGCTAGGTTAGCAGTGTACGAGGAAATGATGATAAGTGTGAAAAACCACCAAATGCCTCCCACTATCCTGGTGGAGAGGGCTTTGGGCATGAGCTCAGAACCTAACGAAAACCAGGGGAGAAAGATGAAACCAATGCACAGAAAACAATTTATAAGTGTTCAGCACTTTTTGCCACAGTGGGGAGATGGGATCACTGTGCAAAAAAACCCCTTTAAGCTACAGGCTTGTATGTACAAACACACACAACTGAAATGAAAAATAAGAACTGATTACACTTATAAAGACAGATCTTTTTGGGGCTGTGGGTATCAAAAGATAGTAATGGGAGACTCAATGATCAGTGCCTTTTTTAAAATTTAAGAGTATATAGATAGCAACTTGAAAAAAATGCAGTTACCACCAGAAAAAACCCTAGCTGGAGTGAGCCTCTAATACTAATATTGAAGGACTTACACAGCTCTTTATCTTCAAGGCACTAAGCAAATATTATTGAAGTGTTTTGTAAATATTCACTTG